>BRDA01054149.1:2126-16836 GCA_036984385.1 Crenuchus spilurus | reverse complement strand
CAAAAACTCAGATTGATGGTCGCAAAATTTTTACAGTTACACGATCTGAGGCCATTCCAAACACTGACTTCATTCTAAGTATTTATCTGCCAGTGGGCTGCAGTCATTTTGCACACTTTCCTGCAATTCAATGGCGCATGATTGCTGTGATTTGTATGGGTCAAGCTCAGTGGTCACAGAGGAGAGCCATATATACTGGCACAATGTCCAGTTACAGTGCCATAAAGTGTGACTAGCATGGCAAGAATGAAAGATATTGCATAGTTTTCCCCTCTGATGGCATTTGCTGAGAGCATTAATTAGCAGCCCACAGCCGTTCAGAGGACATTAATATGCTGCTGTCCATTCCGTCAGTTTATTGTGTCATTTTGTGGTTCAGCATGTAATCATGTTTGCTGTGTAAGTATTATGGAATATAGAACTTTATATCCCCAGCGTGACAGATTCTCTATTAATAATGTGTCAGAATTGTTCAGTCTAATGGATATTCATCTAGCTGTCTTCAGTCATGGATCTGTCGTCTCAGGTGGTGATATAAGTCCAGTTTTCCATATAAAAAGTCTGGGTCTGCTTCACTCTTGCAACTGAACAGATGGGAACTAAACACACTCACTCTCTTATCTGTTTGTAGTACTTTAGTTTTCTTCAGAGAGAGCTTTTGCAAACAATGTATGTACTGCTCTGTTTCTCAGACAACCAGCACTGTAGATTAGACTGCTTAAGTAAACCAACTGCAGTCCAACTGTTGAGATGGAGGCTTTGTACTGACAGAGTAAACATCAGTCAAGAATAAGCAAAAATAAGAAGTATCCTCAGAATGTATCACCAAAATAGGCGCAATAGATTCAAATTACTTGGATTCTTGTTCGCAGTGTGGGTAGATTGTTCTTTCAATGCTTATAGATTGAAAGCAATGGGCGGTTGTAACCCTTACTGAGGTTTGGAGGCAGTTTGTGAGGATGTTTAATAAATAATGTGGTTTTAGTTTAGTTCCAGTCCAGAGAAAGGAGGAGGGAAGTATGCGCATGCCTGCTGAGCATCAAAACATCTCCGCTGTGAATTATGCATAGGAGATCCAAAAAATTCAATCATCTGTATTAAATCCAAGGGCATTAATTTATATCTGGAAATCTAAAACAGAATTGTGACATTCTGTCTAAAAGATGAATAACAGCTTCTCTTAAATGTTTGTTTACACCCATATTTTACATTTTCATTAACCTTAATCAAACTTGCAGGGATATTAACTGAAGATCAGCTTAAATAATCTGATTATTCCAGTCTCATGATGCTTAACCTTGAAATGAATAAAATATTACCACCAACTGCCAGCCTAGCAACCCTTTCCTACAGCATTATACCGCTGGGGGAATATTACCTTGCTTCACTCTGTGTGTATCAGATTTGTGGTGCTCTGCACGGGACAGCGAGGCCTGTGGTGTCTCAGGCACAGTCTGATGCAGGAACAGCCTGCACAGAAAGCCACAGCCTGAAATCCTTCCGGCCGCCAGCCATGTCAAAAAGCTTAGAGACAAGATCCCATGGTGAAATTTGAAAACCAAATCAATTTGCATGGAGGCTAAATTCCATCAGTCAGTAAAATATTCAAATCCTCCTCAAAACTGTGGATTATGAGTGCGATTTAGAACTTCCCGCACAACTTTTGGAGACACATGGTGGCATGAGCTGTCCTGACAACTCACCTTCAGCTGAATCATGTTAAACCGTGACGCACAATGTTGACTCATACATTGGAAACTTTATAAACATTTATTTTACCAGGGCAGGTGTTATGAGACTGGACATAAGCTTATGACCACTGTAATATCATATCTAAAGACACATTGTACTCAAATTAAGCCTTGTTATAGTTTTGCTAGGACTACAGTTAAGGGCTGGCATCTCAGACAAATTTGTTATTTGACTTTGTAAAGCATTTTTTGAAGAAAAATTGAATATTACAAACTGTGTTGGTCATCAGTCCCCCCACCTCTATTTTAGACAGCTGTGTTTACTTTTTTTTGCTAAATTGTAAGATTAAGCCATACATTGCCATCTGGTGAAGAACAGCTAATCAGTTATAAATTACAAATGAAAAAAAGCTTTTAAAATGGATTCATTTACCTCTATTACTCTATTATTACTTTGAGTACTTTATACTGTATATTAACATATTGTTAAAAAACTGTCTAGCAATACTCTGCTTATTGTGGGCAATATTAGGTTTAGGTTCAGGCTTAGATTACAGTTGATTAGAGCTGGACTTGCTGTTCAATATTGTCTGTAGGCCTTCTCATTTCACAGATCCTCAGATGCTGTAGTCAGGGCATAACGATTTGACACTTGTCAAAGTCACTTAGGTCTTCATATCGGTACATTTCTCTCACATCAACACATCATCTATGAGAATCAATTGTTCTTTTACTGTCTCAGATATCCCATATGTTGACATCCACCTTGTTTACTAGATAATCAATATTGAGAGGTACACTGTGAGTCGACTATTTGATTATTCACAACAATGTTGTCATGTGTACTACACAACCAGTACTTGCCAGAAATTCCTGCAACTCTGTTAATGTTGTAGTCCTTTTGGCAGCCTCCTAGACCAGTTTTCTTTTTGGAAGGAAGTCCTGTTCTTGGTAATGTCACTGTTGTGCCAAATTTTATCCACTTCTTGATGACTGTCTTCACTGTGTTCCATAGCATGTCTAATGCCTCGAGAATAGTTGTCTGATTCTCTTGACTGATGCCTTTCACCCTTTCCACAATGAGATCCCATTAATACTTTATAAGTTCTTTGTGGACCATGTCTTTTGGTGTAAGTTCTGTGCTCTAAACATTTTTAATTTTCAGTTGTGCTGATATATTGAATGTTACACTTATATAGCGCCTTTATAGATACCCAAGGACGCTTTACAATCTACACAGTACATTTACACACACTCAACCACACACACCGGCGAGAAGTGGCAGCCAATTGCGCACAGCGTACTCTCAACCAGAAGTGACCATCCACCTGGAGGACTGCACCGAGCACTAGGGGGATCACCCAGGACAGAGTGCCAACCATATCTGGGCATGAATACATACATACACAGACATACATACATACATACACAGACATACACATTCATACACACCAGGGTAATTTTTAGAGTAGCCAATTCACCTGATCTCCATGTTTTTGGACTGTGGGAGGAAACCAGAGTCCCCAGAGGAAACCCACGCAGACACGGGGAGAACATGGAAACTCCGCTCAGATGGGGACTCAAACCCAAGACTTCAGTGCTGAGAGGCGAATGTGCTAACCACTAAGCTCAGAACTGCTCATTACAGTTTTTAAAAATTGTATGTGGTTTTATTTCTAAAGCTTAACTAATGTGAGTTGACATGTGTTCCACTCATTCAGTGGTTCCTAGATTGAATATTTATGAGGTTTATATGTAGGTGTAGGTGTATAGGTATGAATACTCAGGTGAGAGTATATATTATTTGGATGATGAATCATTCTCAACATATTGGATACACTAACATGGTAGTGCCATATTATTGCATGCAGTGCTGCTATGATTGTGTTTAAGGTGTAGCAATGACTTAGAATAGTCCAACAATTAAAAATATCCATCAATAGTGAACCTGAGATTGGAATCGCACATTAACATGCCATTTTCGTGTCACTGTAGTGAACATATCTGTAAGTCTATGAGTCCACGTTCTACCAATGGACAGGGCAGAGGGGCTGATAAATTGTGCATGCATATCCATAAATGGAACACAGTCAGTCATCAGTCGAAGCATTTACCTCTTCAGTTGATTTGCTTGCTAAAATGACCAATGAATGTAGGTATTGAGTAGGTAAACTTAAAAACTGGATACTTATGTCAGAATGCCTTTAGCATGGCTTTCACCCTGATTTATGTGCTAAAGTACGTATTTAAGTATTGGATGTGCTTCACTTTCACTCACATACACATGCTTTCTGCCTCTTTCAGTCTCACATTACATCTCTCTTCCTCATTCTTACTCTCTCGCACACTCTCTCTGGTAAAAAAGGAGTGATTGGATATGGTCACCAGAGCGCATGGCATGACATTGATATTCCTAGGAGATCCAGCATACTAATGCTGCTCATTTGTACCTAAGGCACATCATAAGTGGCAGTCTTTACCCTGCCGATCTGCCTCTTTGACTTCAAAGGGATGCGGAGAGAAAGATCCTATTATGCAGCTGCTGCAGAAATCACCAGTCTTCCTCATCTCTGATACTTTCACAGTAAAGAGTGAGAAGTGAACTATCATCTAGCCTTGATACTGTTTTCTGGTGAGCTGTGATATAGTCATGGTAATGTCTTATGGTGCATCATTAACTTGCCTCTTAGTGTCTTATGGTGAATCATCATTTATTATTGTGTAGTGGAGATAAATCATCTACCTTACAATGGTGTTATCTGCTGGTGAGCTGTAAGTTATTGTAATATCTTCTGGAGAACATTGAGGGAATATGTGATATTATTTGCTTATTACATCAAAGGTGTATAGATCATTAACCTTTTAACTGAACACTTGAATCCTAGTATGGTTTTTATACTTAAGTGAATTTTCTGGCACCTTGATCACATTTCTCCTGTTAGTATTATTAGTTCATACACTCCTGAAAATGAAAAGGCAGCCAAGGTTACACAGGTTCACTGCTTGTGGTGTCAGTATATTGTAAGATAGTGTTGCTTTTTTAAGACAAGTTGGTTATAACAGTATAACATGTGCTCTTCATCTGCTGTGAATCAAAGTCAACAGTGGTCTAGGAGAAGTGATATTTTTTTTATTTAGAAGTGATATTAATGTTTACACATGCCATTCTGAAAATGTTATCAAGTAATTCCTTAGATAATCAAATGCTGGCTTATCCAATGCACCTCTAGTAATACATCAAGAACTCTAGAAGCAAAAGTCCTAGGATTAGAGACACATTCAGTAAACACTGAAAGCATTTGTAAAACTTTGATGCCAGAGGCAGAAGGCTGTAAGCACCAGGAATATATATCAGGGCATTTCCAAAGGCTATATATACAAAGACACTGAAAGCACAAAGACACAGGTGTAAACAATGAGCAGCAGGAAATCGTCAAATGGTGGCAGAGACTCTGTGACACTATTTTAAAAAACAACTTTTTTACAGATGATTAAAAAATAATCAGCAATCCGGCCATAGAATTTATTTTAATCAGTTTTCAGAAAAGACAAATACATTATTTTAAACATAATCTCCCTGCTTTTCAATACACTCTGTCCATCTATTGTCAAGCTTTCGTTTTACCTTGTTAAAATGTTTTTGGCTGAGCTGTGAGTCACAAATGCTCTGCTGCCTTCACCTCTTTATCAGATTTACCCTCTTATGGCTTCTTTCAGGGGAACCAGAAAACTGTCAGCATCAATTTTCCAACTGAAGTTTGACTTTTTAACTTTTTCTTTGTCGGTGATTGAGGATGTTTCCATTCCAGACTCTGCTGTTTACTCTCAAACTTGTAATGATGAATCCAGGTGTCATCACCAGTCAAAGATTCTGAATCATCAATGACTCTTTAAGAAACTTTCACCTTCCTTAGAGTATCTCTCCACCTTTTGTTTGTAGATGTACAAAAACATCTGCAATGAATCACTGCACACTGCTCAACTTTCATGGAAATCATAAGTGGGACAGCCATTTTTGTTGCACTGCAGTCATAAATGAACTGACGTAACACATTCAAACCTGCACAGCAGTTAGTGTGGAGCAGTGTTAATTTCGTTAACGATAATTATGACGAAAAATATTCGTTGACGACCATTTTTTCACAACGAAAACGAGATGAGAATGAAATAAAAACTAATATTTTATAAACGAAAACTATTATTTTATAGTTATTATTCTATATATTATTTTATTATTAAACTAGTATTAGACTTTTTGTCAACGAATAAAAACGAAACAAAAATGTCACAGAAGGACAAAAAGAATGTTTTTGTCCAGTAATCCGCTTTTTAAAATAAACCTGCCGCACGTCTGACTTCCTCAAAGCACGTTTAGCTCCACAGTCACACTGCTGAAGTTTAACAACACAACGTGCTGACGTCACTGCCGCAGCTTGGACGGAAAAGAAGAAGCGATTTATGGAGTAATTTCACTTTCGCTGCCACACAAAACAAAACAGAGCAAAGTTTGTGGATTTAAAATAACTGGGAAAAACACTACTAACCTCAAGAGGTCCTTAGTTCTCACCACCACAAGCTTTACAAAAAGGTAAGCTAATGTAGCTAGCTAGTGGTTAACTAGTTGGCTAACGGTGATGAATATGTATATCTGATATGTTTCATTTTTCATTTTTGAATTTTTCAGTGTATAAAGGGGAAATGTGTAATCTGTTATCATTATCTTAGGTGTTTAGATTAAATAGATAACAAACACGTCTAACTGGAGCCCGTAACACACACACACACAGCCTTCGTTTCATTTTAAATACAGTCATATAATGAAACGAAGAGGAAAGGCACGTAAGCCGTGGTAGTCCACATTAAGTGCAAGTTAATGTTAACGCCAACAGGAACCAGTAAAAGAAATGAGAAAAGGCCAGCACACCAGAGAAACCCAACTCTTTCCCTCTTAATCTATCCTTTATCGTTTGTGACAGAAAGCTCAGAGGGCAGACTTCTCTTGTGTGTCTGTTGTGTGTTATACTGGATATTTACGCAGATATAAATAATTTCTGGTTTTTAAGAGGCTATGAAGGGATTGCTGTTAATGTGTGTGTTTAGTCACGTTGATATCAAATTGTATTCACATATTACATTTTGTCATGTACAAGTTAAATAAACGTGTTTTAGAAAAAGAAAAATGGGCCAACTTTCTTCCACAATATCTGATGTCATTGTGTTATTAAATGTAACAAAAATTAAAGACTATTGTTTTATTAAAATAACAGTAAGCAGTCTAAAATAGCTCTAATTTAAAATAGTATAACTAAAAAATACAACTAAAATTAGACTAAATATTTTAAACATTTAATTGACTAAAACTAGACTAAAGTCTTCAGTTTTCAGTTTTCGTGAACAAAAACTAGATTAAAACTAATAATAACTACATGACTTAAATTTGACTAAAACTAATATACATTTTAGTCAGAAGACTAAAACTAAAACTAAATCAAAATCACCTGCCAAAATTAACACTGGTCTGGAGACAGCGACCTTATACAGAAAGTGTTGATAAGACATTGCAGCCAACAGTTTTATAACTGAATATAACTGAAGTGCAGATCATTTTTGACTCACCCTTATACATACTTAAAGTTCATGTTTAACACTTAAAAAAAGTCTTGTCAACATCACTTACTAACCTTTTATATCAGAATTGTTCAAATCTTCCGGCACATTTTAGATGTCTTTCTTTGTAAGAGTACCTGATTGTACTCTTTGTATTAATTCTTTTAAATCTGTGAATTTAATCTGTCAATTGTTAGGTTTAGTGAGTGCCTTTGAGGAGGAAAATCACTAAACTATACTGGACGCTGACTGTCTAAAACAAGTTTTACTGTCTCACACCATTACCATTTCACTTTGCTCTTTTCATTCCAAACATTACATTTTTAATCTCCTTATAATATTTTGTAGAATTACATATGCATTTTAAAATGAACTCCACAAATGACCTAAAATAACCTTTCTTGTCACAAGCATTCAAAGGAATAAATCACCCAGAAATCATACTTAATGTGTTTTCTGCCAATACATCTTTACAATCCATATGTTTGACTTTAGATTGGAACTGGAGGTGTGAGGCTAATGTCGCTAATAGATACTCTTTCTCAGTAGTTACCTTTAATAACCTCAGAAATGCCAGACCAACTACCAGACTAGTTCCTGTGCTTCAGAACACAGTATGATTTACTGTGAGCTATAAAAAATGAATAACATCTTACCACTACAGGGTGTCATGACAGACTTCTGGAGTTTTTGAGTTATATTGTGTTCTACTTCTATCAAAGTACATCACCAATACAAAAAACTTTTTGATGCTGCACTGTATGTGGCAGAAGTTTGTGAACCTCTAGAAGTACATTACAAGATAAAAGCTGTTGATGATATGATGATGGGATGGCAGTTTGTGACAGATGCAGTGCTGTATTTAACATTGGAATCATCATTTAACAGAAATTTATCACATTCTGAATTTCATAACACATTTTAAAGTATATCATGGCATGAACAAATGAGATTTCTGAGGACGCCAGAAAAAGAGATTTTGATGCAGTTCACTGCGGTAAAGGTTATTTAACCATGTCTAAAGAGTTTGAACTCCATCAGCCCAGTCAGACAGTTTGCATACAAATGGAGAAAATTCGAGACCATTGTTCCCTAGGACTGCTCAGCCAACAAAGATCTCTTCAAGAGCAAGGTTTGCAATAGTTCACAATGTGAAAAAGGAACCCAGGGTTACTATTATGCAATTAAAGGCTTCTCTCACATTGACCAATGTTAATGTCCATGAATCCTCCATCAGGAGAACACTGAAAAATAATGCTGTCCTTGGTGGAGTCGCAAAGAGAAAGCCACTGCTTTCCTAAAAGAACATTGTTGCTCATCTGTAGTTTATTAAA
Source organism: Crenuchus spilurus (assembly GCA_036984385.1). Taxonomy (NCBI): domain Eukaryota; kingdom Metazoa; phylum Chordata; class Actinopteri; order Characiformes; family Crenuchidae; genus Crenuchus; species Crenuchus spilurus. Next base: position 8,204 of record BRDA01054149.1, on the reverse strand, counting down.
TATCATGGGGACAAACTCAAAATGTTTAATGAAAAGATGAGACTAAAATAGAACTTTTTGGTTTACATAAGAAAGGTTATGTTGGGAGAATGAAAATGGCATTCTAGCATAAGAACCTATGCTGTATGTGAAACATGGTGGTGGTAGTATCATGGTATGGGCCTGTGTGAACTAGGGGTGAAACGATTACTCGAGTAATTCAAGTTACTTAATTACAAAAAGTGATTGAGTAATTTTCTGTGCCTCGAGTAATCGCTTATTTAATTTTAAAACTCAGAGCACGGTATTTCACACTGATGACTTTTAATGTGGCACACCACGCTTACGTCAGCCACACACAGGAAGGAGGTGGCGGCGTGGAGATTTTTAGTTGAGAAGCGCGAATATGGAAGCGACGAGGGAAAAGAGTGACGTGCGAGAAGAAAACGGCAACAGGAAAATAATGCAGAGTGCTATCCAACACTGGCAGAACTGGCAAGGTGTGTATTCCAGCTACATTCATGCCACCAGAGCATCTGTTTTCAGCTGCAGGTAACATTGCTTCAAAAAAAGAGGGCAAGCCTAAGTCCTGCATTGTCAAGCTCACATTCCTCCATTGCAGTCAAATGCTCCTTTAAAAGGAACACAAACACACACACGGAGGCCTTTTCCTTGATTTTCCAGGAGCTATTGGTTTAAAGCACTCGCAGCAGAAATGTGTGAAACTGTGCATGGACCTGTTCAGATGTTCAGATGTTCAGAAGCTAAGATGCACAACATAAAGCCAATGTTTATGCCTTTTTTATTGATTATTGCCCTATATTTTTGATACTTACAAGAAATCTTAATTTGAAAGTAATTTAATTTGTTTTTTACTTGTGGTAATTCTATTTTGTTTTATTTATTTCTATTTGTGTTTGCAATTTGGAAATGTATGTTGTGAATTTAAAAATATAACCTATCTAAAAAAGGAAACCAATTGATCATTCATTATTAAGTGAAATGTCTTGTTTTCTCTTGTGTATTTTTTATTGCACTTTAACAAAGCAAATATGTTTAACTGATTACTCGATTAATCGAATCGATTTTTCAATAGAGCACTCAATTACTAAAATAATCGATAGCTGCAGCCCTAGTCTGAACCAGCACAGCTTAACATTATTGATGGAGCAATGAATAGTGGAACATATGTATGTGAACTGAATCTTAAGAGAATATCACATGGAAGCATATGAGTTATTCTGCCAAAGAGTAATTAGAGATTAATAAAGTTAATGTTTTGAAATGGCCAAGTTAAAAATCTGATCCAATTGAGATGCTGTGAGAGAACACAAAGCCATTAGTTCATTTGACGAAACCCTCTAACATCCCAAAGTTGAAGCTGTTTTGAAGGTGTTCTGTACTGAGGAATGGACTAAAATTCCAAGCAAATGTGCAGGACTGATGAACAGCTACCAGAACCCTTTAGGTGCATTTTTTGCAGCAGTGCAAGTGTTCACATACAATATCTCTAACAGATATATAATATTCATTCATCTTCCTCACAAAATAAGTGACAAAATATTTATTTAAATTAATGTTTTTTAATACTTACCTGTAATTATATGTAAATATATGTAAAAAGTATGCAACATATTTTGTACCATGCATGTACTCTTAAACAGCTGATTAATTATTATTTGTTGTTATATACACCAAAATAAAACACTGTAAATGAATAATTACCAGACTTTGCTGAGTTTATTTATGCAGAAATAATTACTAGCTACAACTAGTTATCTTGCACTCTGTTAACTATTCTTGATGAAGCCATCAAAACAACTTGAACCAAAATGCAGTTACTTTAACATAATGTTAAGATTTGCTTTCCTTCTTTTATAATGTTTCCATTTCAGAGGTACGACTGGAATAAATTTATATTCAATCACAGGTAAAGGTGAGTGATCTGACACATTTGTTCATCATAAACACTGATGCCATTTTCATGAATATTTACAGTGAACCTGAAACTGATAAATTCTCCTGGTCAAAAGACTCCAACTCTGTGCTTCTCAGATTGTTTGGCTGGTGAGAAAAGCAGGTGAAAGAGCAGTGAAGTCTACTGCAGCTGGAGATCTCCCCCAAGTGAAGCCTGGTCTTTATCTGATCGCACTCTTCCACTCCAGCGATTGTCCTCACACCAGAGGAGCGCTCGGCTCCAACTCAAACCACTTTCACATTATGCAAATGATTTCCCCTAAGAAAAGTGCTACGCTTGGTGCCCATCAATTCAGTCAGGCCGGCAGTTTTGAATGCAGGCATCACCCCCTCACACACACACACACACACACACATACACACACACACACACTCCCTCTTCATACGCCTGAAAAGAAGGCCTATTTCTGATGCGTAGCTCAGTATTCGTATTGCTGTGGGATGGGAATAGAGAAGGCTCTTGCTCAATCAATTTATATAACCCTTTGAAGAACTTGGGTGTTTTTTCTATACCAAGGAATGAAATTATACAAATGTATGGGGAATACTGGCTGAAAAAGTGAGATGCACTTATATAGCCTTGGGTTGTTTGGATGATGGGATTGCCATTCTGTGCGCATTTCACCTCAGACCGAAGAAATAAATCCTGTACCACACTCTATTAACTCTTTCTAAGCCCTGCAGCATGATAGAGTCTAAAAATAACCAACATCCCCCCACCCCCCACCCTAGTTCTCACCTTGTGAACTACTGTTAGTCATTGACAGTTATAGGTTTAGAATTAGCCCCGCAAGCATGGTCTTACAGTACAGGGCTCTGTTTTTTTCTCTGCTGTTCCTTATTGAAAATGTGATTTGTGTGTGTGTGTGTGTGTGTGTGTGCGTGTGTGTGTGTGTGTATGACTGATTTTGTTACTTTAATCCATGCTGTGATTTTTAGTGCAGCCTGCTACAACCTCAGAATAAGGTTTGTGTCCTCCATCTCTCTGTAAAGTGGTTCTTTTGTGGCACAGCTTCTAAGAAGAGATTTAAAATATGAAATCATTTTCTCCGCTGACAAGCAACTTCTAATGATTAGCATGAGCATGCCATTCATTCCATATTACTTACAGTCATGGCCGAAAGTGTTGGCACCCCTGAATTTTTTCCAGAATGTGAAGTATTTCTCCAGAAAATTATTGCAATTACACATGTTTTGTTATACACATATTTATTTACTTTTTTCAATTTCACAAAATTAATGGCACCCTCAACTTAATATTTGGTTGCACACCCTTTGGAAAAAATAACTGAAATCAGTCACTTTCTATAACCATCAACAAGCTTCTTACACCTCTGAACTGGAATTTTGGACCACTCTTCTTTTGTAAACTGCTCCAAGTCTCTCATATTTGAAGGGTGCCTTCTCCCAACAGCAATTTTAGGATCTCTCCACATGGGATTTAAATCTGGACTCATTGCTGGCCACTTTAGAACTCTCCAGCGCTTTGTTTCCATCCATTTCTGGGTTCTTTTTGAAGTATGTTTGGAGTCATTGTCCTGCTGGAAGACCCATGACCTAGGACGCACAACCCAGCTTTCTGACACTGGGCCCTAAATTGTGACCCAAAATCCTTTGGTAATCTTCAGATTTCATGAGACACCCAGTTCCAGAGTTTGCAAAACAACCCGAAAACATCTTTGAACCTCCACCATATTTGACTGTAGGTACTGTGTCCTTTTCTTTGTTGGCCTCATTCCATTTTCGGTAAACAGTAGGATGATGTGCTTTACCAAAAAGCTCTATCTTGGTCTCATTTGTCCACAAGATGTTTTCCCAGAAGCATTCTGGCTTACTTAAATACATTTTGGCAAACTGCAGTCTAGCTTTTTTATGTCTCTGTGTCAGCAGTGGGGTCCTCCTGGGTCTCTTGCCATAGCATTTCATTTCATTCAAATGTCGACGGATAGTTCGAGCTGACACTGATGCACCCTGCACCTGCAGGACAGCTTGAATTTCTTTGGAACTTGATTGGGGCTGATTATCCACCATCTGGACTATCCTGCGTTGCAACCTTTTATCAATTCTTCTCCTCCATCCACGTCCAGGGCGATTAGCTACAGTGCCATGGGTTGTAAACTTCTTGATTATGTTGCGCACCGTGAACAAAGGAACATCAAGATCTCTGGAGATGAACTTGTAACCTTGAGATTGTTGATATTTTTCCACAATTTTGGTTCTCAAGTTCTCTTCTCCTCTTTCTGTTCTCCATGCTTAGTGTGGCACACACAGACATACAATGCAAACATAGAGTCAACTTCTCTCCTTTTTATCTGGTTTCAGGTGTGATTTTAAAAGTGCCCACACCGGTTACTTATCACAGGTGAGTTTGAATGAGCATCACATGCTTGAAACAAAGTTATTTACCCTCAATTTTGAAAAGGTGCCAATAATTTTGTCCGACCCACTTTTGGAGTTTTGTGTGAAATTATGTCAAATTTGCATTTTTTCTCTGTTTTTTGTGTTATTCCAATACACACAAAGGAAATAAACACGTGTATAACAAAACATGTGTAATTGCAATAATTTTCTGGGAAAAATTCAGCGGTGCCAACACTTTCGACCATGACTGTATATTGACTGTGTATTGAATGAGAAGATATGATAACACTTTATAGTACAACCCAGGTTTAAAGTGTAACTCTCTTTAATTTACAGTGTAATTTCACAAAACGTATAATGTAGCTTCCCTTTATGAATCAAAACATATATGGTAATACATATGGTACTTAAATGTATAAGTAAGCAATGTGTCCTAAATGACACTGAATAGTCTGTGAAAGAGTTTTGGCGATGTATCCGTAACAGCTGGGTTATTTCTGGTGACTATTGAATTATAATGTTTGTTAGAAATGTCAGTCTCACAGATCCAGTTGTAAACTAAAGTTTGGAATCCAAAGAGATTGACTCTACAACCTCACACAGCAGGTCTTGGGAAAACTGGTAGAAAGGAAATTACATCGTTAAAGGAGGTACACATCATCATATTTACATATTTCCACTTACCTTAGATGTATTACCTCAGCCAACACATGTTTGGAGACCAACATTTTTAACAAATACTAGAACTTAATATTCACCTAAGAAATGACTCCACTCTTTCTGTAAAAACACACTAAAATCACTCTCAAACCACATCCAGATATTATTTATTCTGACAGACTAGTCAGTGTGATTCAGGAAACTGTATTGTTTACTTATACTCTACATACTAAGTCCCACTAGGAGCCAGTAAGTATTTTATATGTACTGATTCATAAACAGAAATTATATTGTAAATTATAGTGAGGTACAGAATTTAGTCACAGAGTAGAAGTTAGAGGTGAAAAAGTTTAAAGTATTTATCTTAAATACATTTAGTTTTTGAATTGTACTTACTGTACATTATATGCTGTTATCCAGAGAAACTTAAGATTTCAGTTAAGTTATATTTGTAGGTGAATGTGGCATTATGAGTCTAGTCCAAGGACTCTCATTGGCAGGGGTGTCAAAGTGGGTGGAGTTACCAAGGTCCCATGTGGGGGGAGGGCCCTTGAGGAGTCTGTAATTTTATTTCCCTTTAAAAATTAAAGGAAATAATATTCAATAATAGAGGAGGCTGGGCACTGCTTTTGCATAGGGCCCAGAATTTGGTGCTACACTCCTGCTTATTGGTATAATGTGGTGTTACATAGGCTGGCAATTTAACCCCAGTTTGCCATGTGGGAGGCAGAGTTGAACAGTGGTTGCTTAAAGTCTGAGAATGTTTCCCTGGACATTGTGCACTCATGGAAAGATTTGGTGAATTAGCTCAGGAAATAACACTAGATGAGGTCACCAAGATGAGTCAGAGTAGACTTTACAAAAGAGGTCGAGCATGACAGACGCCAGACAGACACTCCTTCAGGTTATTGGTCAACGTGTCGCTCCACAGTATTTACGTTAAGAATGGTCGTTACAAAGATTTCAGATGAGACTGAGTAGAACCACTGGAGTAGATCACAATAAAGGACTCGATTAAGTGGTTTAGAAAGGTACTCACGTGTTACAGGTCCCTTTGTAAGAGTCTGAAATTCGTTGGTGACAAGTTGAGACGGAGGGTGT
>BRDA01054148.1:43548-58333 GCA_036984385.1 Crenuchus spilurus | reverse complement strand
TTTTCCCTTAAAATGATACATTCTCTCAGATTAAACTTTTGATCTGTGATTTGTGTTCTATTCTGAATAAAATATTAGATGTTGGCACCTCCACAACATTGCATTCAGTTTTTATTCAGTTTTAATTTGTTTAGTGTCCCAACTTTTTTGGAATCCGGTTTGTACAAAAGATCACTAAATAATGAGAAAACCAGGCTGTCCTGCTGACACTCATGAGAAACGTAAAGAAATAACCCACAAATTAGCTGCACTGCAAAGAAAAACATGACCATAATGTAACAACCTGTTTTACTCATTCAGTCAGCCAATAACTTCAGCTCCAAACACAAATGACCAAAAGGAAAGAGACCATCAAAGCAAGAGAAGAAAGGGTTGCGCAGATGAGAAAATCAGCGTGAATAAAAGTGAAAATGTGAAGCAGGATGAAAACAGCACAGATGAGGAAACAGAAACTGAAAACAAAAACAGAGGGAGCAGGATGGCAGGGCTGCCAATAATAACAAGGGAAATGATCACAACTGATATCCATCAGCAATACATGATGATTTGTTTTTCAATGAGAGACGAGTTTTGTTTTTTTGAACAAAAAGCATTTTAAACAACCTTGGCAATGTTCTTTCTATGCAGCGCACAGTTGAAAGAAAACTTGAAGTAGTCGAGCAGCTCATAGGATGGAGGATTTTGTACTTTTAACCTCCAGAAATGCTTGTTTTATCTAGTATTAGTGTAGCTTATCGCCTGCAACAGAAAAATTGTTTTATTTGAAGCTGTCAAGCGTAATAATGGCATTGCAAAAAAAATTGTGAGTGGTGTGAGGAGGATGCCATCCCCTCTATAAAAAAAATAAAAAATAATAGAGAGACAAAAACCATCTCCCCCTTAGCCATTTGCATGCCCTTTTGTTCCTTGATATCACCCAAGATATCTATTATTGATATTTTAATTTTGTCTATAAACAACCAAATCACTATTGGGGCAAAGTGTTAATATTTACTGTTGTAATGTAAACAGTTGTAGACAATCTGAGCACTTTCCTCCCAGTGGAGTATTTGGTTCAGCATATACAGCCACCATAGTTCAGATATGATCATTAGAACCACTAAAGATCTTCTGTGTCCCTTTAAAAGGTAAAAACCGGTAAAATAATCAATAAGCTCTGAGATAAGTCTGAAGTCAATAAAACCCAAACTGGTTCATAATTTCTAAAAAAAATTGAGCATTTTTATTTAATAATGCTATGCAGGTTTGTAGCAGTCTGCCTAAAGCATGCCTGTTCATGGTTTATTGCTATGCATTTCAATACAACAATAAGTATTTCTGTGTGAGTTCACTCATGTGGACATTTTTAGAGAGAGAGAGTTTTGTAAACACTGTGGCTGTGGATGAAGATTTAGTTTGCAAACAGCATAAGAAAAAAAAGTGGAAATGCTCTGAAATTCTTGGATTCCAAAACTGGCAAATCTAGCAACATTTGGCTGAGCTACTCCAAATGGCAAAGTGGAGAGTGCTACAATGAGGGACTCACCATCTATCCTGCTGACCAGCTCCTCCAGAGCCTTCACTTTTTTCTGAATACCAGGCTGAGCAAATGTGTAGTTATCCTGCAAGAGCAAAAAGAGACACATCATTAACACTCATAGACTTGCTCCTACCCTCAATAAAGTTCCATTAGCACTGTTCATAATGTTGTACTGCTGTAGAGGGTTGAGCTTAATTAACTGAGACCAATCTGGGTGTTGTTTCTCTCTCTGTTTCCATCTCCATCTCAGTCCATCACCTCATCTCTCTCCTTCTGTTGTTCTTGCTTTTATGCAAGCAACTTTTCTCCCCTCTGTATTTCTACATCATTCTCTCTACCACACATTACCACTCAAATATATTTTAGATGTGCCCAGAGCAATGCATAATAAAAATACTAGTCGCCCCCTACAACATGTAAACATTTAATGATAAATTGACCAATAGAAATTGTCCAAAATGAACTAGAATAAAATATATTACCCTAACTAATTTTGTCTAATAATTGACCATTTCTTAATACTTTCAATTTAGACTTTTATATACCTCATAAAAAAGTTGACCACACCCATGTTTAACAACTTTTTTCAGTAACCTGATTTTCGTTTTTAACTTTGATGCATCGTATCAACATATTTGGCAAAACAAAATAAATCACTAAATGAAATTAGATGTGATTTTTTACTGTAAAGCATTTTAAAGACTGAAAAAGTTTCACTGCTTGTAAATGTGAACATACACTACTCACAAAAAGTCTGGGATATTTGGCTTTCGGATGAAATTTCTGGACGAACCTAAAATGCGCTTTAACCTTTAAAGGTGAACTTAATGTGACTTTCCCCAAACTTTTGAATTCACATGTCCAACTATTTCAATGTTTCAATACTTTTTACACAACTTGCTCTTCTTTAACAAGGACCTTAACAGCTAAATGCACAACAGCTGTTTGATTATTGAATCAACCAATACACTTCCTGGTTCAATTAGAATTGGTATTTAAACAGTCCTTCTCATCAAGCTGTTCACATTTTGACATCATGAGACCAAGATGACACCTAACAATTGATCAACAGTACCTCACCATTGCGAGGCTTCAAACTGGATGTTCTCAGACCAAAATAGTAGTGGTTCTCAGACTACTGAGCTATAGAGAGACTGGAAGAGTCACAGAAAAGCATAGAAGTGGATGTCCTTTGGCCACATCCCACACTAATGACCGTTTCACTGTGAACAGTGCCCTACGGAATGATGAATGCCACACAACTGCAGGCACATTTAAGGGAGCTGAGAGGCACCCAAGTGTCACGTCTGACCCTTCAAAGCCATTTACATTAGCATGGTCTGTGTGCTGGATGACCAACAAGGGTACCTGACCTCACCACCAGGCACAGGCATCATCGTTTTGCATGGACCAGGGAGCATTTACTCTGGATGAGAGACCATTGGGCCTCAGTACTGTTCACAGATGAAAGTCGATTAATGCTGAGCAGAAACAATGGCCGCTAACAATGTTGGAGATGTGAAGGAAAGCGCTGAGTCACCATGTAGAGGCTCATAACATTGTACCCCAGAACCTCAATGACCTCAGGGCCACCCTTCAAAAAGAGTGGGATATCATGCCTCAGCAGACAATAAGTCAACTTGTGAAGGGCATGAGACATGATTGTGAAGCTGTATTTGATGCTGAAGGGCACCAGACACGTTTTTGAGACACTGAAATTTTTGTTTGGGTTTACCCACCACTGTTGTTGGCTTGTGTTTTAATAAATTGTCTGAGATCAGAAAATCACCTTTGCATACTTCTAGTTAAATGCTCTACTTTCATGATGTATCACTGTAGAATCAACTTTTTAGATTATCCATGAACTACAGCGAAAACCAAATATCCCTAACTTTTTGTGTGAAGTGTATAATAGCAAAAATTAAGATACAACTCTTTACAACCAAAAGCAAATGTGATGCTCCTTTATTTGTCTACTTGATGACAACACTAGCAGACTCTGTCACACTGTGTGGATACCTCGCAGACATCTCACCCCTCCCACCTTGCTAATTTTAAAGACAAATTTAAATGCACATATCTCCAATTTTCCTTAGGCTATCAACATCAAACAAAAATTATCATTCAGTTTCAAGTCAGAACTTTCCAAGGAATGCTCAGTATGACACTGTTTTAATGCTGACATCACGTGTCTGGCAACTCCTGAGGATTAAAGAAATGGTTCAGTAAAAGTCTAATTTACACAATTTTCAACTTACCCTAGATTCATTTAATACAAATCAAAGTCCAAGCTCGCTTCATTTATTTGGAATTGGAACTGTGAGGGTAACATTGCTAACAAACACTAAAACTAAACAGCCACCCAAATAGCCAACTTGTTTCTGTAAAAATACATCACCAAAACATCTCTCAGCTTGCTCAAACCACAATTAAAGTTGAGCAAATTTGGCGATATAGTTTTGGACATAAGACAAAACTCCAAAAATGTCTTGGCTTATCAATGCCATCTGAGGTAAGTGGAAAGCCTTTGAACATCAGTGGGAGAGCACTGTGAAAATGCATTACATTTGTCCTAAATGTTGCTAGGTCACAATTCACATGAATCTGTGTATGGCAGCCCCATGGAAGAAGGCTCATGGAGGCAGCTATACAGGTCCAGCACCAGGAGTTACTGTTTGGGGGCAGATCAGGGTCCTCTCTCATTCTCACCTCATACACATTACAAGAACCTTGACCAGCCAGTGATACATCACAGAGGTTTTGGAGCCTGAGGTTGTATCTTATCTACAGAGGTTCCCTGGTGTCATACTACCACAGGACAATGTAGCACAAAGGGGTGTTAGTGGGGGCCTAGACTTGTCCACCATTGAGAAGGTCAGAAGCATGTTAGCACAATGAATGTAGCTCTGGAGACCATCTGTTGCTACAATGGGTGAAGTTCAGGTATGTAAAAAGACACAGAGCATAATCTTCCACAAATCTATGCAGAGTCTCAACATCTTTATAAAGAAGTGGTTCATTTCATCCATGGTGGACACACCATATACTAGTGCCTGACCAAGTTACATTTCAAAACATGTATCCCACATTTCATAAGCAAGCTGACAAATATTACTTTGATATCTCACGTCTTTCTTGGTGTTGTAATGGCCAGAGGTGTATTTTCTAACATATCTGCGTGCTGTAGTACATCCGTCACACCCCAACAGTGGTGTTCTGTCATGAACAGAGCTGAATGAACCGAGACATCTGTGACACATGCCAGAGATTAAGAGTGATTGTGTTTCTGATTTTCTGCCCACAGCAGCCACTGAGGGTCAGTAAGGGTTGGCAGCCACCTGTCGGGCAGCAGATCGAGTCTCGGCCCAAGAGAATGAACAGAGAGGGATGGACGGATGGAGAGGATGAGGAAGTGATACACTTCGTGTGTGCATGTTAGCCTGCAGCTCACATCAGTAAATCTAGCAGAGTGGCGACATGGTCACATGCTTTTACTGACCCTGCCTAAAGGGGACTGCCCCGACCTCTGAAAATACACACGCACATACCACTTTCCCCCTATTCTGTTCTGAAATGTCCAGTCCTAGAGGCTTGGAGACCAAAGCTTGTTTGCATTCTCATGTTCAGCTGTATTCACGCACTGTTTATTAGACCAACTAACCGCTGCAGAGCCAAACACATCTGTGATTGTAAAATGAGTGTATGTATTTTTAATTGATTTTATCTGCAAGTATATGCAAGTTTAAATATAATAAATGTGTTTTAGATATTTAATATCTCAAAAACAATGCATATCACAGAAGTTTTAATGTGAGAATGACTGTACTTCAACAAAGCATGAAAAAAAGCCAATGACACTGATGAACTACTGGAGATACAAAAGGGTTGTCTACATGGACCTTCTGATATTTATTTAGTTTATCATAAAGACACTTTGCAGGAAAAGTAAGAACATCCATCGAGTTCATCAGAGTGACTTTGTGTGGGTTTTTTGTGTGTTCTGAAGTGGTGAGCTTGCCCTTTCTTCCAGTCTATAGTGAGTAAATACAGGGCAGACACATACATGAAACAAAGCTTTGTTGTTGTCAGGACATGTGGTCTTACTTCAAGGGTTCTTTAGGAAAGTTATTGGTTATATATAGTTATACCCTGATCAGCCATAACTTTAAAATAACCTTGTTTCTATACTCATTGTTCATTTTAGCCGCTCTACTTACCACATACTAGTACTCTCAAAAATGTGTAATAGCATTAAAAAGTTCATTTTTGTTCATAATTTAATTCAAAAGGAAAATAGTCATATTTTATATTCATTGCACATAAAGTGACATATTTCAAGCCTTTTCTCTTTAATGCTGAGAATGCTTGAATTAACTTACTCAAACTGCATATGAAATATTCTAACAATCTGAGATTTTCAAGAGCTTGAAGCCATACTGATCAACAGTGAAACAATAAAAGCTTAAAATTTAATTTTTTTGGGTAACAAATATAAAATATGACAGTTTGCCTTTTTGAACAACAATGAATTTTTACACCAAAATATTCACAATTTTTGATGTGGCACTGTAGGTGCAGACTATAGTCCATATGTTTCTCTGCATACTATGTTAACCCTTTTCATCCTGTTTGTCAATGATCAGAACCACCACAGAGCAGGTAGATCAGTGTATGTCTTAAACAGGTCTTTATATGGTTTCTACATGAGAGAAAGTACTGTATATTGTATTGCACAGATTTGGATTTATGAAAATGGTTTTATATAGCACCATAAGAGGCTCTGCAATTAGGCCAAGTAAAAAAAAAAAAACAATTAGTGATCATCCCCGCCCGACTCTCTAAAAAGCACCCGACCATTTATTTATTTATTTTTTTACGCAAAAAAGCGTGCCAAATGAGCGTCCAATGGGCGGGACAAAGCCCAGCATTTATCCAATGACTCGTCTCGTTTCGCTGCACTATTTGTTTCGCTATTGAACTCTGCATCCACCCTGTTTAAAGCACTGTGAAGCTGCGGGAATGAGTGAGAGGAAAGCCGCGTCGTTACCAGTGATAAGAAGCTGATTCTGAACAAAAGTTGAGCGCGTTGTAGCGCATATTTAGTCAATGACATGTACACACAACAATATATTATTGATCACTTATTTTTTTTTGACATTTTAGGAGAAGCTGAGCTTCCCTTGGAGTCTTGGAGCAATCGCCACTGCACTAGATGCATTTTACCAGGAATACAGCGACGGGAAACATGATGGTGACCCCATTTCATGTTTTCAACATCATTTTAATATTCGCTACATACTTTTCTACAATCGATCAAAAAAAAAAAAAAAAAAAAAAAAAAAAAAAAAACACCCCCCCCCGGCCCAACATTTTTGGTGAAAAAGGATGATCACTCATTTTTTTTTTTTTACTTGGCCTTATTACAAGTCATAAATATATTTTTAGAATGAAGCAGAACCAGAATAGCCGAAAGTGTATAGAGTACTGTATAAATGTTAAGTACAGGGTCAGATTAAAGAAGATTGTATATCTGGGCCGTAAGTGTTAAAAAGCACCACTAAGATTAGAATATATATAAATAACATTAGCACAATACGTATTATTTTTTGGCTTAACCCTTTCCAAGCCTCTCCTCGTGGCAGTCCAGTATTATTTAAAGGAATCCAATACCAATAATCCAATACTTTGCTGCTAATAAAAAAAATTATTTGCTGTTTGAGGAGCATAAGAATATCTAGAAACCAAACTCTGATCCTCAAACTAGTTCACAGTACATCAGCTGGGGCAGCTGGGGCCTGGTAGGTCTTGTGACATGAAGATTCGCAGTTTGATCCCAGAGGAGGTCATGACTGAAGTGCCCTTGAGACAGGCATCTAACCCTGAACTGTAAGTCACTACTACATGCCTCAAATGCAAATGTAAATTAGTATCCATGCTTTCACGTAATCTTAAAATCAATAGCAATAAGACCTCTTTACATTTTGCTGGATTTGACACTGAGCAGAGTTATTTTTGAGATATTTTTGTACTGAAAATACATACAAATAAACACACACACACACACACACACACACACACACACACACACACACACACACACACACACACACACAGACAGACAGACCTGTATTCCATCCAGGAGCTTGCTCATGCACCAGAAGCTGTCAGCTTCGATGTTCCGCTGTGTATCCAAAGGGAGGGCGGCCATTTCAAAGTTCTCCACATCCTCCTCTGCAAAAGAAAACACACAGTCACTGAAGAGATCACAGATACTCTCCTCCCTCATGTATTCTAGTTAGCATTTCCTCAGGGTACAACTTCATGCCTGTGTGCTCAAACAACACACGGCTGTCAAAGCACTAACTAACACTGCTCACAGCTTTATTCTCCTCATTCATTACTATCTCTATTCTCTCTAATAAGGCATTCTCTCTCGCTCCCTTTCTCTCAATCTCCTACTTTCTTTAACTCTCACTTCCTCTCACCCTCCCTTAGTCTAACACATTCACTTCCTTTAAATGTCTCCCGCTTCGTATTAATACATACAGGGGCTGTAGTCAGGACTGCCTAGCTTAGTCCAAAACTATGACTGGTGAAGACTGAGTTAAGAACGATTTAAGTAGACCAAAACAAAGTCAAAATTAAAGTGAGAGCAAGTCAAGATTGATTTCTAAAAATATAGTCTTTGAGAACTCTAAACCAGTTTTTACACATTTATTAACCTTGTTCATAATTCACTGTGTGATAAATTACATTTACAATCAATTTACATCAGACTCAACTGGATGCTGGATGTTGTCCTGAAGGTCTCAGAAATAGTCTTGCTGCTAATCTTACAGGCTCTTCTGTACTTCATTATCAGTCAACTACATGTAAATTATTTGTGGTACAAGACTGAACTTTATGAAGGAAGAATTAGCCAACATAAATAAAGTGTTCCCACATTAAGATGATTAACAGGCGTGATGATTGGTTTGTATGAGTCACAATTTATTTCAAACAGCTGGCTTCACTCAAGACTAGAAATGACCAACGGTCAATGGCCGAGCCCAAGATAAGTCCTAGTACAAGTGTTATCAAGTCCAAGACAGTAGACAATATGCCTGGAGTCTGGATTTGAGTCTGATTACAGCCCTGATAAACACACACTCTCATCCTTTCTTAAACAGACCCACTTTCTTCTTTATTTTAATACTCTTCCATTCTAATGTCTAACATTCAATCCCTAATATTTAATATCCCTCTCTCTGCGGTGACCTTTTCTCACTCTTTAAACAGCATGTGTTAAATGGTGCTGTTTCACACATTTTGCCTGCGAGATTTTTTAAACACCCCAAGACATTTCACCACAGGAATACATATGCAGTCTCTTTTACTGTCTGTCTGACACATACACAAAAATTTATATATACACACACACACACACACACACACACAAACCGGATTCCAAAAAAGTTGGGACACTGAAAAACTGAATCCAATGATGTGGAGATGGCAAATGTCAATATTTTATTCGTAATAGAACATAGATGACAAAAGAAAGATAGTGCAGCTATACCAGAATGGTGTTACAAAGCGTAAAATAGCAAAGACTTTTAAGTTATCATCATCAACCGTGCATAACATCATCAAAAGATTCAGAGAATCTGGAACAATCACTGTGCGTAAGGGTCAAGGCCGTAAAACTCTACTGGATGCTCGTGATCTCCGGGCCCTTAAACGTCACTGCACCTCAAACAGGAATGCCACTGTCAAGGAAATAACAGAATGGGCTCAGGAATACTTGCAGAAAGCATTGTCAGTGAACACAATCCACCGTGCCATTCGCCGTTGCCAGCTGAAACTCTACAGTGCAAAGAGGAAGCCATTTCTAAGCAAGCTCCACAAGCTCAGACGTTTGCACTGGGCCAGGGGTCTTTTAAAATGGAGTGTGGCAAAATGGAAGACTGTTCTGTGGTCAGATGAGTCACGATTTGAAGTTCTTTATGGAACACTGGGATGCCATGTCATCCGGACCAGAGAGGACAAGGATAACCCAAGTTATCATCAACGCTCCGTTCAGAAGCCTGCATCACTGATGGTATGGGGTTGCATGAGTGCTTGTGGCATGGGCAGCTTGCATGTCTGGAAAGGCACCATTAATGCAGAGAACTATGTAGAAGGGGGGATGGTCTTGTCCCAACTTTTTTGGGATTTGTTGACACCATGAAATTTTGAAACAACATATTTTTCCCTTAAAATGATACATTCTCTCAGTTTAAACTTTTGATCTGTGATTTGTTTTCTATTCTGAATAAAATATTAGATGTTGGCACCTCCACATCATTGCATTCAGTTTTTATTCACAATTTGTTTAGTGTCCCAACTTTTTTGGAATCCGGTTTGTGTATATATATATAAAAACATTACACTGCTCAAAAAAATAAAGGGAACAATTAAACAACACAATGTAACTTTAAGTCAATCACACTTCTGTGAAACCAACCTGTCCAGTTAGGAAGCAACACTGATTCTGAATCAATTTTACCTGCTGTTGTGTAAATGGAACAGACAACAGGTAGAAAGGAGAGGCAATTAGCAAGACAACCCCTATACAGGAGTGGTTCTGCAGGTGGTGACCATAGACCTTTTTTCTGTTCTTATCCTTTCTGGCTGATGTTTTGGTCACTTTTGCATTTTGTCAGTTCTCTCACCATAGAGGTAGCATGAGGCGATGTTGTCTACAACCCACAGAGGTTACTCAGGTAGTGCAGCTCATCCAGGATGGCACATCAATGCGAGCTGTGGCAAGAAGGTTTGCCGTGTGTGTCAGCACAGTGTCCAGAGCATGGAGCAGATACCAGGAGACAGGCCAGTACACCAGGAGACATAGAGGGGGCAGGAGGAGGGCAACAACCCAGCAGCAGGACCACTACCTTCTCCTTTGTGCAAGGAGGAACAGGAGGAGCAGTGCCAGAGCCCTGCAAAATGACCTCCAGCAGTCCACTAATATCCATGTTTCTGCTCAAACTGTCAAAAATAGACTCCATGAGGGTGGTATGAGGTTCTGAGTATGATTCCAAATCCAGACCTCGAAGGGGTAATAATTTTGATTTACATTGATCATTTATATGTTATTTTGTTCTCAACGCATTCCACTATGTAATAAAGATTTTCAACGGGAATATTTTATTCATTGAGATTTAGGATGTGTTAGTGTTCCCTTTATTTTTTTGAGCAGTGTGTGTATATACACAAACACACACACACACACACACAGCATTAAAACCACTAGCTCCATAACATTAAAACCAGTAGTTCTGCAGTGTTTGATCCACTCATTCCAAAGCAGAACAATAACATCACCACCACTTCAGTGATGCTGTAGTGCTGAGAAAGATCCACTACCAAAATAATATCTGCTCTTTGGTGGTCCTTATCATTGAACAACAGGGTGGAAAGGAGGCTAATAGTATAATAAAAGTATACAGAGACGCAGATGGACTACAGTATGTAATTGTAGAACTAGTACACCTATATGGTCAGTGGAGCTGATAAAAATGACAATGAGTGTAGATACAAGGAGGTGAAAATGTATTTGCACCCCTCTTAATTTTTTTCTGTTCTTGCATGTTACACCTATTTGCTTAATATCAAACAAAATGTAATAAAAGACAAAGACACCTCAAAGGGATGAGAGTGAATGAAACATCAAGTAAAGCATGTTAAAGAAATAGATGAAAGAACAAAAAAGCAATGAACAGCAAAGACTGATGGTAACTTGTTTGCGTGTTTGTATGCAGGTTGTGTGATGCGAAAGCAACTCAGTCAATCAGCAGTGCAGCTAGTACAGTTAACCAAAGGTGAGCTGGAACCAAACTGAAGGTCAAAACTGAAGTTCAAATGTCAAACAAAATTGGCTGCTCTCATACTCAAAGAAAAACGTTTCAAGTTGTTGTTTAAGACAAACAAAAGTCAATGTACTCAAGCTGTAAACTAGGATGCTAGGTTAGCATCATGTAAACCTGTATTCCTGAATCCTGGAGTCCTGTATCACAGGAGGGAGATACAGGGAGAGTACAGTTTGTCTCGACACAATCTCAACTACAACCAAGTCTTAGTTTTGTCTTAGACTCATATGTCCAGATCTTGTATTTGACTTCAACTTGGCTACCACAAAGTCTCCATCTTAACTTAGACTTAATATATAAACATTTCTATTATGGCAACTACAAAAATTCAGTCTCAACTTGGACTCAATGTGTTGATCTTGGTCTTGACTCTGACTCAGCTATCAGTAAGTCTCCATCTTGATGTGTCTCAATCTTGACTCAGACTTCAGAAATCTTAGTCTTGTCTTGAACCTAATGGCACATACTGATCTCAGAACAGCTTATGCCTTTCATATAATATTGACAAGAAATCAAGTTTCTTCATACTTATATGTTCTTAGTAAGTATGAGCCAATTAGTCAGTCTTGACTCAGCTTTTACAAAGTCTTGATGTTGACTTGGACTTCAAGTGTCCAGGTCTTGATCTATTTTCAGATTAAATGCATCCAAATCTCAGTCCTGACTCAATGAGTACATGTCACAGGCTTGTCTCAGGTAATGCAAAATCTCAGACTTGACTTGGATTCGGTGTGGCCAGGTCTTGGTCTTTACCCAGAGTCACCTTAAAGTTCTTGACCATAACAGCAGTATAAGCTTCCTTGTAAGCTACCTAAGCCTTGCAGCTCAAACACAAAACGAAAAACAGCAAACTTCAGACACCAGAAGTCCAGCTTTAATGTGTTAAAAGATTATAACCTCGATAAACACTTTTAGCCTTAATCCAGGGACACAGATACCTTGAAGTTCCTGTGTGTGTCAGAGAGAGAAAGAGACAGAGACAGACAGAAACAGAGAGAGAGACAGACAGAAACAGAGAGAGAGCGAGAGAGCAAGAGAGAGAGAGAGAGCGAGCGCGAGAGAGCGAGAGAGCAAGAGAGCAAGAGAGCGAGAGAGAGAGAGAGAGAGAGCGAGCAAGAGAGAGAGCGACAGAGAGAGAGAGAGACAGAAAGACAGAGAGAGACAGAGACAGAGACAGACAGAGACAGAAACAGAAAGAGAGAGAGAGACAGAGACAGAGAGAGAGACAGAGAGACAAAGAGACAGAGACAGACAGAAACAGAGAGAGACAGAAACAGAGAGAGAGCGACAGAGAGAAAGAGAGAAAGACAGAGACAGAGACAGAGAGAGAGAGAGAGAGAGAGAGACAGAGAGACAGAGACAGACAGAAACAGAGAGAGAGAGCAAGAGAGAGAGAGAGAGCGAGCAAGAGAGAGAGCGACAGAGAGAGAGAGAGAGAGACAGAGAGAGAGACAGAAACAGAAAGAGAGAGAGAGAGAGAGACAGAGAGAGAGAGAGAGAGAGAGAGACAGAAAGACAGAGAGAGAGAGAGACAGAAACAGAAAGAGAGAGAGAGACAGAGACAGAGAGAGAGAGAGAGAGAGAGAGATCCACATTGGCCTCTTCCGCTTTAACACTCAGAGAGCAGCAGTGATATCCCTGCATTGCAGCACCAGGAGTTGGAGTGCTAGAGGTGAGGCCAAACAGGTGTTTGGACAGAAGAGAGAGAGGAAAAAAGCAAGGGATTATGGAATAAGAAGTGAGAGAGGGAGGCTAAATGGAATAGTAAACAAATGGGCCTCCGTGGCCACACAGTGAGGCACAGGGCTAGGCTGGATGACCGGATGTCACGGAGATGTACACTCAGGCTATTACTCCTGATCCCTTTAGCTCTAGCCTCCAATATTCACACTCTGCACCACAACATTCTACTCGTGCGCACACACACACACACACACACACACGCACAGCTGTAAAAAGCTGCTTTAGACCATGTAGAGGAAATCCCGTTTGAGGATACAAAGGCAGGTTTTAGTATCCACAATGCCCTAAACCATCAGCAATGAGGTCAGTGTGACATGCTGGACTTAACTAGACCCATACCAAACCACATCAGGGAGAAACATTTGAGGTGAATGTGCAATAAAAAAAACAGAAACCACAAAAAAAAAATGGAACAAGAAGACTTTATTCAAAATAAACTGATTTTTTTTATATATTAATGAAGCATTTTGCACAATAATCAAACATCAGGGATAAAACTGAATATGGATTTTTCAGAATGATCCTAAACAGACATGCAAATATTATATATGTATGTGCAAATGTTTGGGCACCCCTGTTAAATTGCTAGGTTGTTGTGATGCAAAATAATAGATAAACTTTTTCCACCTTACATGTGACTCATGATCAGTACAATTCCATTGACAAACAGACTGAAATCATATAGAGAGTGGACATTAAATATCAAGAAAATCCTACGATTATCAGTTGCAACTTACAGCAAAAGCCATGGTCCACAAAAGAGCTTGTAAAGCATCAAAGAGACAGAAACATTCTAAAGGCATTAGATATGCCATAGAACACACAACAGTGACATTACCAAGAACTGCACTTCCCTCCAAAACAAAAAAAAAAATGGAAATCATGGAAAACATATTATGGTCCGACACAAAGCCAACACTGTAAATCACAAAAAGACCACACCCACAGTGAAGCATGGTGGAGGAAGCATTATGCTTTTAGGCTGTTTTTCTGCAGCTGGAACTGGGGCTTTAAAGAAGATGGAGGGAATTATTAACAATTCAAAATATCAGTCAATTCTGGAACAAACATTCAGGCTTCTGCAAAAACAAAGATGAAGAGAAATTTCACCTTTCAGCATGAAAACCACCAAAGCAAACCCCACATTGGCAAAATAATGACTTCACCAGAAGATCAAAGTTTTGGAAAGGCCCAGCTAGAGCCCAAACTTGAATCCAACTGAAAATTTGCAAGCTGACCTGAAGAGGGATGTATAAAGGAGATGCCCTCACAATCTGACAGATTTGTAGCATTTTTGCAAGGAAGAGTGTCAAGTTGTACCATGCTGATAGGCTCTTACTCAAAGTCTGAATGCTGTCAAACAGTCAAAGAGCAATTCAACAAAGTTAGTTTAAGGGTGTCCATATTTATGCAACCACATTATTTTAGTTATTTATTTGTATTTTCCACACTAAAAATTAAAAATTTTCAATAGAATTGTACAGATTACAGGTGATATTAAAGATGAAAAATATTATATATATATATATATATATATATATATATATATTACATACACACATATATACATATATATATATATATATATACATACACACACACACACACACACACACACACAAAGGGGTGTGGT
>BRDA01054148.1:996-39568 GCA_036984385.1 Crenuchus spilurus | reverse complement strand
GAGAGAGAGAGAGAGAGAGAGAGAGAGACAGAGAGAGAGAGAGAGAGAGAGAGAGAGAGAGAGAGAGACAGAGAGAGAGAGAGATAGAAGGAGTGAGAAAGTGAGTGAATCTGGGTGCATGTGTGAGAGAGAGCGAGAGGGAAAAAAGCAGAAATCGATCAGTTCTTCAGGTAATCTGAGGTTATGTCCCGATGTGTGTGGACCGGTGACATTGCGAGGTTGGCACATGCGGGAAGAGATCAATGAACCCCTTTTTTGTTCTCCTGTAATCCTTAAATATCTAGAAGTAATTAACCTTCACAGCAGAGGAGAGGAAATAAATAGGGAGGGGAGGGAGGAAGGCTGGAGAATAGCAATGAGAGAACCTCACCTCTGCTGCTGCTCAACACAGCTCAGTATTAAGATCAGAGTACGCTGATTTAAACACCACCAACAACCAACAACGACCACCAAAGACCAACAACAACCACCATGTTAATGCAGGCATTTGTTGAATGTTTAGAAAAAAGGGTAAGAACACTGCAAAACAGATGAAATGGGTAGAACATTCCTAAACTGCAGGAATGGGAGGAGCAATATGTGAATGGAGGAAAATATTCAGAAACAGTTTGAATGAGAAGAACATTGCAAACCATTCCAGTACAGCACAACAGTCCAGAACAGCATTAACGGGGAAACATTTTAGAACAGTTTAAATGGGTAGACATTCTATAACACCATGCCACCATGTCATTTGAATGAGTAGAACATTCTAGAAAACTTAACACTGAACATTGTTAATGGGAAGAATAGTGTGAATGGGTAGAACAACCCACAATATTGAGAATGTATTCCATTTGGTAACCATACGAATGGCCAGAACATTCTAGAACATTGTGAAAATAGGAGAACGCTGTAAAATCTTATGAACTGAGAGATGTGACCGGAGGAGAACATTAAGAAACAGAATGACTGAGAAAACCATTACAGAACAGTGTAAAAAAAGTAGAGAATGACAGTTCCAGAAGTCTGAATTGGAAAATACATTGTAGAACCACATTAGAGTTCTTGAACAGTGTGAACTGGGAGAACATTTTAGGATGCTGTGAATAGATTGGGAAAACAATCATGAAAAGCAGGAATGGGGAGAACACTCAAGACCAGTCTGTCTGTAGGGATTTGGTAGGAAATACAGATACTTTTTTTGTTCTGATCAATATTATTCTTGACAAATGACATGACGGAACCTCTTCCATAAACTATTGCTGCGTCCTGTTCACTATCTAGTGCACTATTTTTGAGTTCTGCCATTTTGTAGTGGTGTCTGAAAACGTAGTACAGAATTTCAGTGCACTCAAACAATCCCATAATGCACTGTAATAGGTAGCATTGTACCATAGCCAATACCCATAATGTACTAGGTAGTTTTGTTTAAAAATATTCACCCGCAACTTATCTGAGCTGCAAAACCAGCATGAGTGTCCACAATCATTTGCTACCATCACAAACTCTGTTCAATACAATAGTGTCCTATATAGTGGTCCAGATTTTCAAATGTAGGGTATAGTGATTAGGGGACCATTACAGTTAGCTTATTTCTAGCTACAGTGGTGCTAAAGTCCATTTTGGCAGAAGCCTCCAAGAACCTACAGGAGCATTTTTCTCCCTTCTACTGAAGTGCATGAGTTAGTGCAGTTGATCCATTTATCAAAGCCTGATATTACACTGGTGAGGACAATTAGCCGTGTTAAATGGGACGCTTTTAAAGGAACAGTCATTAGGGAATTAGTCGTAGCTGTACCAAATGTACTCAATCAGACAAGACCACCAAACATGGTATCTGAAGTGTGCCTCGCCAATTAGCACAGTGTGAAAAAGTATGATATGCTGTTATCTATAAAAATGAACAAAAGCATGAACAAAATTCAGTCTTCAAGATAACCACTACTACCGTTTGAGGTATAAAATGTTTTCTTTGATATTTTTTCTTAAATGATTAAGTCCATACAGCTTCCACAACCGGTTAGACACATTAATTTTCTATCTCCACTGCAAAGCTAAAGAAGACACCAAACAGACCTATTACATTTATGTTAAGCAGTGCCAGGGGGTAATACAGTATAAAATAGCAGGTTGCAGTAATTTGATTACTGTAACCTGTAATTAAATAATGTAATGCATTACAGTATACATTCCTGTAATTACATTACAGTTCCTGACTTCATAAGAATTTCATTACTTGGGATACTCATCTTTCTCTAAAAGAAGAATATTAATTATCTGATGCATTGAAAACATACATTGTGAACAAAAAAATGGAAAAAAGACCATCTTATCTTAATAGATAAGACTAGATTTTAATTGAGGTAGAGTTCTATAAGCACCACATTTTATTTTTAAATGAATTAATTTAATTTAATTTTCAATTGTTAGCTAGTTTCTGGATGTTCATACAGCATTTGCTATAGTGATGAGCTAATCACATCATGATCTTTTTAACAAGCAATCATGACCCAAAATTTTATATACCAATGATTGTGTTAGCCACCATTCTAATTCTTCCCTAATTAAGTTTGCAGATGAAGCTGCCTTAGTGCGCTTTTTAACAGACAATGAGTTGGACTATAGGACTGAGGTGGACCTCTCATGATTGGTGTAAACGGAACTCACTCATTTAAAATATTTTAAAAATAAAAGAAATGGAAATAGATTTTAGGAAAAGGACCTCAATTCAACCTGTTCTTGTACAAGGTACAGCAATTGAGATAGTAAGGGAATACAAGTACATGGGGACTATTATAGACTCTAAGCTTACTTGGACTGCTAATACAGTGGCACGATACACTAAAGCACAGCGACAGTTATATTTTTTAAGGAAATTACGTAGTTTTAATGTAGATATGATTATACAGAGGTTATTTTATGTTACCTTTATACAGAGTGTGGTGACCTTTGCTATCCAGTGTTGGGAGGAGGGCTATCTGTTCATAACATGAAATTGCTAGATAGGGTGACAAAATTGGAGAAGAAAATTATTGGAATTAATGTTAAAAGTATTACTCAACTTTCAGAGCAACAATCAATCAATCTTGCTCTGAAGATATTAGGTGATCCATCCCATCTACTCTTTACAGAATTTTCCCCTCTCCCTTCTGGACATAGGTTTTGTATGCCCAAAATAAAAACAATACGAGTCATCACATTATTTGTACCAATAATTATTCAATTACTGAATACATTAGTTGCCACATTGTCATCATTAGACATTTTAGATATTTTAGGTTAGGATGTGTTGTGGATGTCTTTTATTTTATTTTTATTGCTGTAGATAATTAATGGTTGTAATGTTTGTTGACTTGTGTGTTGTTTTTGATGTGGCTTCCTTGTGTGCAAGACAAATTCCATTCATTTCATTCAACCCATTATGTGTACTGCAAACATTCTTCCCAATTTTGAAAGGTACTGTTGAGAACAACCAGACATAAGTGGCTTATGAACCTACTAGCAGAATGTAAAGCTAAACAAGATAAAAACTGATTTTATATATTAAACATAGTTATAATCAGCAGTCAGTAAACAACACAATCATTAAATAATCGAGTCCTCAAGTACTCAGAACTTAAGAAGAAAAGACAGTAGTAGCAAAATGTAAACTAAAAATATGAAACTTTCCCACCAAGTTTGGGACATTTGGAGTTTGGAAAGGTAAATACAAGGATCACTCATTATGATTGACCATAAAATAGCACCACCAGATTATTATTTTAATCAAGCATAACTGACTGTGTCATGATCAGAGCAGAAGATGCTTTGACATGATGCTTTTCAATACTGTGGACAAGTCATTTAACTCTCTGTATGTAAATAAGTGGTCAGCTATTAGAAATTAACAAAGCTTGTATACTTGTGTCCTTTACTGTTTGCTTTGGGAATTGCAATGCATCTGACCGTAAGACTCTCCAGCGTACAGTGAAGACGGCTGAGAAGATCACTGGGGTCTCTCATATCTTTCACAGACATTCACAACAAGCGTTGCATCTGGAAAACTCTCATCATTGTGGAGGATCCATCACATCCATCACATGGTCTCTTCACACTGCTGCCTTCTGGTAGATGTCGTCGGAGCATTCAGACCCTCACTGCTAGACTGTTCAACAGTTTCATCCCTCAGGCTGTCAGACTACTTAACACACAGAGTCTAACTCTCAGGGACTAAATATCACTACACTTTTGCACAGCACTGAATACAGTCCACTATCATTGCAATATTTGCACATTACACTCACTGTAGGCTGGAATCTTGCTTCCCACTAGACAGTCACTCAGTACCATGTACTGACCATCATTACATTTGTCCTGTAATGTGTCTGAGTCTAGCTAGAGGGCTTATACTATAATACAGGATCTGTATCACTGAATGTTTATTGTCATTGCACTTGTGGTCTGTGTTGTACCTGGTCCTGTTTCATTTCATTATGTACTGTATACAGTAGAAATGACAAAAACCTATTGAACTTGAAGTTCTTGAACTTGCAAAACAATTTTTTGCACCAAACAAGTAACAGAAGTAAAGTAATGAAAGATTACTTTCTTCAACAAGTAATGAGTAAAGCAAACCCATTGTAATTTCAGACAAGTAAATAGTACTATGGAATGGTTCTCTTTTCTTTTTTTTTTTTTTTTTTTTTTAAATAACAACTCCAACACAGGTCTCCAGATAAACAATTGTACATGTTTGATTTTCTGCACAACTGCTTCTTTCAGTGTGTAGTATCATTGCTCTGAGGGACTGGAAGTGAAAAATGCTGCCGTACACTATGAGCAGTCAACTAAATCCAGCAAAGGCAGTGGTGTCTGCAGGTAGTTCCTCCAAACTTGCACACTAATGAGCTCTCTCTCTTTTTACAAAGAAAAGAACCTAATTAGTGAGAGCAGGTGGCAGGTGTTGTGGTGTAACGAAAGGAATGAATGCCTATAGACTGAGGAACTGGCAGACTTTTTTTATACCCATTAGGCATATTTAAAAGAAAGAATGGAAAGAATAGGCATAGTTTTAAAACATCTTGATGTAGTGTGATAATTGGTCCAAACAGTGGAAAGCCCAAACATTTGTCTCCTCTCCTTTTCTCTGGTTCAAAAGATTCTGTTTAGACATACAGTCCCTGTGCTGTGTAAATGAACTTACCCACAAACTCGGAGAGGAAGACTACAAAGAATGGCGTGACAAGGTCGTTGATGCCCTGGACGTAGCCACTAGCTGGATGCCGGATAGCCCAGATGAATAGAATCCTTTCAAATACCTGCAAAATAAAGAATTTATTTTCATTTGCAGAAACATGATGGCAAGATGGCAGTTAAGCTCCCTGAAACTTTCCTGAAATATTTTATGACAGCCCTAAGTGATTATTTGTGGGTGATTACCACAAAAAACACATTTATCTGATGATTATATGCATTATGTAATTGAAGAAATAATACAATGTTTGCACTATAATGTTCATAAAAGGCTTACAAGTTGATCATTACTTACATTCCTTCATATTTAATCATTACAGCCATCAAAATTAATGTGTGTGCCTTTGTTTAAAAATATTTTGGCTACAGCCTGCTACTGTGAAAGCAGGGATAACTAATCAGAATCATGCATTTTCCACGCTTTTCTGTTTGAAGGTCAGTAAAGTCACATACACATAAAACAAAAAGTCAAAAACTAAAGTTGGCAGCCACCAACACCCATTTACATTGTATACAGAATACTTTCTGGCATCCACACAAAAGACATAACCGATTACATTTTCAAAGTTTACAGATCACTCTGATCTGTATATATTTCAGGTGTAATAAAATATTAACAATTTGAAGTAATATTTATTAATAATAAATAATAATTTAATTTATGTCCAAGCCTGCAACACACCATACACCCCCCACCACCTCTGAAATAAAAATTTCATCCCTGTGGGAATGTCAAGACGTTAAATGATTACAAGATTCCATTTATAGTAGCTCTTATAATGATCCTAACATTTAAAAATGTTTTACATAAAGGTAACCAAAATTCTGACAATGTCATAAGTTGAGACAGTTACTCTCACAGAGTATCCAAACAAGTTGTAGATAAGTTGCAGAAAACTTTGTATTATGCAACATAACTGACTAATTTCTTTACATTTCCACATTAAATGTCATGTGAAGTCATAAAGATAATTTCAGTCTTACAAGCACGCATACAGACTCAAAGAAACTCACAGGCACAGAACACAGTAGTCTTAAAGGAGAAGGTCTAATCAGAATTTAAGGTAAAATGGTTTTCCAAGCATGCTATTATTAGCTCCAAGATTATCTTGAATAAATTATATTTATTCAGCTCTATCCAAATCCTAACCATAACCATTAGCATGAGAAAACTACTGACACTGACACACAATAGCTTATTGATATAATTTACTCCAGACCCTTTATGAGTGCATTTAATAACACTGATTCCCAACAGGTTAGCCAAAAGTTTTATAGGAGGCTATTCATAAAAATGCATTTTGATGGTCCATTCAATTATACTTAGTTGAGTGGACTGAAGTTTAGCAATGTCATGACACAGCCATAGCACCCCCTGTTGATAGCAATGCAGCAGCACATAAGAGTAGCCTCAAAACAACAGCCTATGTAAAACTGCCCAAAAACTCAACCCAAGTTGTGTCACCTTACTGTTAAAGCACAAACTGTGATGAATCCTCTCTGATCTGCATTGTAATTCAAAACCTCTAATATCAGCATTTGTACAATCTTCTGAAAAGGTTACTTAAGGTGTAACAATTTGAAACGACATAATGCTCAACCACCAGATTCCACATTCAAGAGAAACAAGCAAACTTCACAGTGAATCATGCCAAGGTTTTAGATGAGCCTTGCCCGTCTCTGTAAATTTTCCTTGAGATGCTAAATTGCCAAGTTTGTTTCTTTTGTGATGTGATGAAAATGTGTTGAAGTATAAGAGTGACAGAAAGAACTGCTGAAGTGAGGTTGATGGAGATGATGAAACTATAGACACAAGTGTCTGCTTACAAGTGTGAAATTGGCCCGTTGCGCCAGAGATATGAAGCTAATGTCACTAATGAGAAGAGACATTTAAGAACCACCAATTAACATATCACGAATCTTAAGCTAAAGGCATTTCCTCACAGTTTTTCAGCTCACCAATTATATAATGTAATGTTGACTACACGTAATTGGTTGCAAACCAGGAACGTTTTTCCAAGGTCAACATGGCAGCCACAAAGCATTGTAGTTAACATTCTTTTTTGAGGCATTTTTTTAAGTATGTAATTTGACTTTTACTTGTGTTTTACTTCATTACAATATAAATTGTCCATTACAGAGAGAAAACCACTTAGAAAAACTCAACCTCAACCTGTGTAAGCATGTAACAGGCAAGTTTATCAGCTTTATTGGCTCAGATTGATCCATCGTCACAGGCAGCAGCTTTGCTGGTGTTGGTTCACAGGGTGTAGGTAGCAAATCATTAATATTTTGTGTTTGTGTAAACCTGTTCAAGCACAGTAGTTTTGCATAGTTAAGCTACAGTCATGTCAGACACATTACCACTCTCACAAAAAGGGAACTAAGTAGCTTTCACTCAATGTAGACTCTAAATAAGGAATGTTTTTCAGTGGATTTTTACATATGTATATTTCAATACAATTTCACCAAAGTAACAGTACCTTTACTTCAGTAAAATAATTTACTACTCTGTAGACCTCTGGGTATGACAAAGTATGAGGAAATTCCATATACAGGATTATAAACTTAAAGAAAATATTTGATAATGTTACAAAAGAAGATCATGATGATAAACAGTCAGTTTAGCAGTTGTTTATTGCTTGCTGCTAGCAAAGGTGATCTGTACTTGATAGATTGGTTTTTTCGTGGATTTATCTTTGTTTAAT
Organism: Crenuchus spilurus; assembly: GCA_036984385.1. Lineage (NCBI taxonomy): Eukaryota > Metazoa > Chordata > Actinopteri > Characiformes > Crenuchidae > Crenuchus > Crenuchus spilurus. The sequence continues at coordinate 31,646 of BRDA01054148.1, read as the reverse complement.
GACTGTGGTGAATGAAAAGTGCTATATAAATAAACTTGCCTAGAATTTTCTATATTTCTGCATAAATATGACCTAAAACAACAAAGATTTTCACACAAGTCCTAAAAGTAGATAAAGAGAAGCCAGTTAAAAAATTAGACCAAAATATTATACATGGACATTTATTTATTGAGGAAAATGATCCAATAGGATCCAATTTTAATGTGAAATTAGTCAGGTGTTGTCAGTGGGATGACAATGACATGTGAGTGGGCACCCTGTTTTAATTAAAGAACAGGGATCTATTAAAGTCTGCACTTCACAACACATTTTGGCACACATGGCAGAAACCAAGATTTCTGAGGACCTCAGAAAGTGAGTTGTTGATGCTCATCAGTCAAAAAAGTTTTTTTCTTGGCTTTCTGAAAAACGTTGTTTGGAGAAAGGAAACCACTGCATTCCAGCATAAGAACCTTATCCCATCTGTGAAACATGGTGGTGGTAGTATCATGGTTTTGGCCTGTTTTGCTGCATCTGTGCCAGGATGGCTTGACATCCTTGATAGAAAAATTAATTCTGAATTATATCAGAGAATTCTAAAGGAAAATTTCAGGACATTTGTCCATGAACCAAATTTCAAGAAAAGGTGAGTCATACAGAAAGACAATAAATCCTAAGCACACAAGTCGTTCTACCAAAAATGGTTAAAGTGCAGTTTCCAGAAATGTTTAGTTGCAGTTATTGCTGCAAAGGGGTGCCACACCAGATACTAATTCTACCTTCAAATTATCTGCTAATCCTAGAGGTTCACATACTTTGTTACTCACAAATATGTCATACTGCATCATTTTCTTCAATAAATAAATGACCAAATATAATATTTTTGTCTTATTTGTTTAACTGGGTTCTCTTTAACTACTTTTACGACTTTTTTTAGAACTGTGAAAATCTGATGATGTTTTAAGGTCACATTTAAGCAGTAATATAGAAAATTCTAAATGGTTCACAAACTTTCAAGCACCACTGTAAATGAAAAAAAGTACTTTTGCTAAACATATTAGCCACAAAATTACTACCTCCAATCTCTAGTAAGCAGTGACTGTACTGATTCTTGCTAGCAAAGTTAGTCTTCAATGCAAAATGTTTGAAGGAAACTTTCAAATCTGCTTGAACTTTTCAGTCCTACTTGAAAAACCACACTCTCAAAAAAGATACAAGACCTTTTTTGAATGTATGTATTGTATGTAAAGTAAATTTGACTTCTAAAGCACATTTAAAACAACCACAGTTGCACTAAAGTTCTGTACAAAGCCAGGGGTGGCATTAACAACCAGAAACAAGTAGACTAAGAAGGAACTAAAAGAGAGTAAAACTAAGACATAACTAAGAACAAAGCAGGTTATGGTAGTAGGCTAAGACAGGGTTAAAACAAAGCAAAGTAAACAAAAAATGTTGGCTAAGAGAGAGTTAAAACAAGGCATAAAAGAAATAGAAAAGCTTAGACAAGAGTGTAACAACATTACTTATTACTCCAACAAGGCTTCACATCACAGGAAGTTCAGATCATTTCAAAAGCCAAGCAATATAAGTAAATTGAATTAAATGCTTGTAGGAAAGGAGTCTACAATCAATGGGGAGACTATTCCAGAGCTGACACCGAGAGCCTCAGAAGAATATGGTCTTTAAATGAAAAGATACAGATACTCATTTCTCGTGGATGTAGTATATCTTTAAGAGACACAACTGGACTAAACGACAGTGTTGGATCTTTAAGGGTACATTTACATTGTTTGTATGATGGGAAGCAAACATTTAACTGTGCTGTACTGTTTGCATTCTACTGCTAAGACTCCAGTCAAATTAAATTCAGTCAATAAATAAGATTCCAGTCAAACTACTGCTGTTTAGGATTTGTTCTGAATTTAAAAGAAACAGTGTGTCAGAACAGGCAGGTAGTGAACTCACCTCCTGTACCAGTGGCTGCTGGAACAATGGGATCAGTGGATTTGTCCTGGGGATATCAATGTGGATCTGGAAAAAAACACACATATAGACCTCAATTCAGTGCATTACAAACACAGGCATTCATGGCAAAAATCTAGGAGTGGATCGATAAGAGCCAGAAAGTGCTAAATAGAGTTACATGCCTTTGTCCTTTACAGTAAGCTCAGGAAATCAATCAAGCCCAAACAGCACAGTATTGATCTTGGCTTCATAACAAGCCAAACCATTCTGAGTGTTCTACAGCCCAAGAAAACACACATAGTGCAAAACACACACAAACTTCTTATCCACTTTCCTCTAAGTAAGCCCCCTTAAAAAATCCCCCATTTCCCATCTTCTTCCACAAGCGACACTTCTTCTAGCGTTCTACTTTTTGAACCTTTAATTTGCACCATCTGACAAGACCAGATATGTCTTATTAATCTAAAAATAATTATTAAAATGTGCCTTCTTGAATCAGCAATGATTAGCATGCAATTTTGATATTAAAAACAATAAAAAACTAAAAAGTTTTTCTAAAAAAGCAGGAAAGAAAAAAATACCAAGGTCTTTGAACTCTGGTGGTGAGACTTCTAAGACTTTCTTGGGCAGTTAAAAAAACAGATCAATGACCAAATCAATCCTCAACTCTCAAATGAAGCCCAGGTGACCAAAGTGAAGCCCTCTTATTATGAGAAGACTGAAGCTGAAGCTCTCTAATTATGAGGAAAAAAAGTTCATTAGAGAATTATGCTTGAATCAGTTGAAAGTAAAAGAGGAAGAGGATGACCAGCAACCCCAGCAGGCACAATGACGTTGTGACAATGTTCTGACAACACTGTTTACGTTATTTCAGCATTGATTAAAATGTTATAAGATTCTGTGCCTGCTCAGACAAAATGGATGCATTCACTCTCAAAAATAAAACAACTTTAAGAAGCATATGGACACAAAAAGACAGTACAAAAATCATCACCAGGATTCAGATTTGACTGGACTGTACTTAACATTAATAATGCTCAATAATAACAAATAAGTGTATTAAGTGCCCAAATGATCACGAAAAACACTACAAGTGTGCTTAAATTACTCTTGAACTGATTGATGAGCTAGGTAGTGTTACAAGCACACTTTTGATGCATTTTTAATTGTTCAAAATGGCAACACAGACTAATAAACTTACCAAGAGTATTATCAAATGACAAATACTCAGAATATATTAAGCATGGATTTTATTACCCTCTTTTTATTTAACCTCTTATTTAAATACACATGTTCGCCCACAGTTCCAGCATCTATTCCTTACATTTACAGATTAATTACCTTCTCATTTTTACATTTTTATTTTACTTGATACTTACAAAAACTGAGGAGCTGCATAATGAACCTATTACTTAATAAAAATTGTATTTTCCTCCTATGTTTAGAAGCTAATTAAAGATTGTGCTTCAAATAAATGTGCCATATCTTAAGCACTGAAAAAAATGTGAAAGAATTTTATTTTTGGGTGCAGTTCTTTACGTATATGTGAATAAGGCCCAAATAAATAGAAATGAGTAATGGAATTTGTCCTGCTGAAGGGCAAACTCTTCTTACACAAACTTACATAAAGTGCCTTCAGTGCTGTGCAGCCAGAAAAATAAACTACTTGTGGAACAAAAAATAGACTAATACAAAAAGCACCTACATTTTTCTGCTCAGGAGAACATTCTAAGCATGTGTTATATTATAAATTCCATAACATTTTCTGCTAGTTTCATTTTACAAAAAACCAACAAGATTTTGCATTTATTTCATGTCGATGTTGTATAAACTCTTAGATGTGTGCCTGCAGCTTCAGATTGCCTGAAGATTCTAAAAATACAGTGGAGTGTTAAGAGGATAAAAACTTTTGATAGTTTCATTAATCATATTATTCAATAGTAGTACTCTATGACTAATATAATCAAAAGTGACATTAGCATACTTGACTGCTTTTCCTGTGCGCGCTCTCTCTCTCTCTTTAGTGCCTACTGAAAATTCCACATCACCATAAATGCAAATCTCCAGGCTAGAAAACTGGGTTAAAAATGTAAATATGATGAGAACATTAGCTGCGGCTTTCATCTCTCTATAATGACACTTCTTAAAATGGGTCATTTTGGAGAGAGCTGCTTCCGCTGGGTGGGACTGGAATGAAAATGCTTACATATGGTCAGGTCAGAGAGAGGTCAGTGGAGTCCAGTTGAGTCGGGCGTGCGTGTGCTCATGTATGCGGTAGTACTCCTGCTGTTGAGCCAGTGTCAACACTAAAAGGTCATTTAGTGTCTCAGTGCAGACAGCCAGAGGCCATTCAAAGAGCCCAGTACAACCTCATAAAGAGCCCTAAAGGTTTGCTACTCATTTGCGCCGTGCTAAGAGGAAATGAGGTGCCTGCAGCCACTGGTCAGCCCAGCCCAACAGAACGACAGAGCAGAAAGCAAAGAAAGGCAAATGGCTGTCGAGTCCTAGTCCTGCACCATTAAACTGACTTTTACAACCCATAAGCTTATCGATCTCAGCCTCCTCCATTAATAACACTCCCTATATAAGCTCCCTTTATTAACCGCTCCCTGCCACCCCCCACCAAGCCCCCTGCCTTGCTGAAGCCAGAAAAGAAGTTATTGTGTTTATTTTCCACAACCATGTCCTTGTTGTACTTTGAATTTCTTGTTACCGAACGTCCATGCCTTGCCAAACTTATAATGATACTAAGAACCCTGCATACAAGGTCTGAGCACTTTCAGCGCACCATGAAATATTTCAACACTTAATAATTCAGAACCTTTTTCTACTGCAAATTGGAAAAAGAGGGGACCATCTCTCCGTTTGGCACCAAGCCAACTAAAACACAGATCAAAACAGTCTGGGTTTAATGAGTGCTTTGCTTAAACCATAAGAAGTCACTGTTCTCATCTGTGATAATAAAAGAATGAAGTCATTTGAGGCTAATTCTTCGTCCTTCACAGGTCACTGAAATAAATGGAGAAATTAAATTGAAAAGTGTGGATTTTCAACTTTTAATCCATATCACATTTGTGTTTCTAACAGGGGTTGCACAACACTTATATTCATTTTTACTCTTCAACTATTCAAAAAAGTGTTGTCCTTAACAAATAAACATAAGTGCACATCAGTGAAAAGAGTTTTTATTAAACAGCATGCTGTATGGGGCTAGATGCTAGAAATTTGGGTTGAAATCTGCACTGCAGCAGAGTTTTAGTTGTAGTTTCAGCATGTTTGAAAAAAAGCAATACATCTTCCCATTGATCTCATCTGGCCAGCAGCCAGAGCACAACACAATATACAAATCCACAGAAGCTAAGCAGGTGTGGTCTGGTCAGAACTTGGATGGGAGACCTCCCAGTAAAGCTTGTGTGGCTGCTGAAAGTGGTGTTGGTTGGGACAACAGGAGGCACTATTACTGTGTTGGTGCCAATACCCCACACAAATGCAAGAAAATGAGTGAAAGTTATGCTACATTATTCAATAAAAGGTGTTTTGACAGAGTATATGGTGCACCATCCAATAGGAGATGATATAGGGCAGGGCTTCATTCACTCATACAGCTGCCAATAATAAAATATTAATAAAATAAAAACCAATCATACCATTAAACTATTTTTAAAGGATGCAACCATGTGTGTGTGTATGCAGTCTTACTTAGACCACCTGAAATGAAATGCTCCACACTTTGGTCTGTGGTTGGTCACCGTTCTACACATTTTGGATTACTAGATTATAATTTTGTCTGGAGTATGGTATGAAGAGTTTTGTAGAGTTTTCAAAATAATCACATAGGAGGACTTTAACATTTGTGTTTAATAGAAAATTTTATATGACATCTGAACTCTTCTCCTGGCTGTTTTTCCAAGCTGCTTCAAGTTTCCAAGTAGAGAGTAGGAACCAAAAAGGGAATGACAAATGAAAAAAATCAAAAGAACCAAGTCAGACCACACAAAATTGAAAACTTAACTGACTGTAGAAATCACAAATCAATTAAATACTATGATGGTGAGGAGGCAGGGACTATAGACCAGCCTCTCACCAGGGCCTGGACGTCCACATTCAATGCTATACAACTTGGGCTGATTAGAGGTAGAGCTCCAGAAGCCTAAAGAGACAATGCTCACACACTAGAGAGAAAGTCTAAGCTAGGCACACACCTGAGCTGACATATGGGGGATTGAACACACTAGGCCTAAAGGACCAGAGACCTGGCATCTTTAATTTGAGTTATTTGGTGCTTGATGTTATAAAATCTGTAAATAAAGCCTTTTTGGGTTGCTCACACCATCAGCTGTGTATTGGCTCTTAAACTAATGCCTAATTCACACTACATGATTTTATCCTAGTTGTCCAGTCGTGTAGTGTGAACTCCTGAAAGTGATCGCCAAGCCAGAGAGATATTTGACATGTTGAATATCTCAGATCCAGTCGCCGACTGTGTCAACAGCAGTAACTACCTACAACCAATGAGATCACAGAGAGAGAACCACGTGTCTGTTGATGAAATCTCTGTTATTGTTATTGTGATTGCACTACAGAAATAATGTGACTGATTATATGTATGATCAGTGTAATGGACAGATTAAATAAAGCTGGCGACAGTATGTTTGTAATATTGATAGTTTATTAATGATTAATGTGTGCTCTCACTATGGTGATATTTGTGTTGGTCTCTTATTTTGACAAGTGAAAAACTATGAAAATAAAATAGTCAGTTCCAGTTTGAAGGCGGCGATGGTGTGGGTGTGTGTGTGTGTGTGTGTGTGTGCGTATATCTTTTCCCCCTCCATTTATATACACATTTGCTGGGTTCTATTTTGTCCTAAAAATTGCAGCAGCAACAAATATAACTGTACCACTGGCTCGTAGCCAGCGTGCTGTATTGCACACTCATAGCCAACTGCACTGTTCTGTTCTCATGAATAAACGTGTTTTTGGACAGCAGCCAGGACTTGGTAACCCTGTGTTGCCGACCAGTCATGTAGTGTGAAAGCCACAACAACTGAATACTCACAATTACATGTCAACCAGTCATGTTATTTGAACGGCACAATTACCAACGACTCAAAAAAGTTGTGTACTGTGAACCAGGCTTAAGCTAACCACCTGGTCCTTGTGGCCACGCCTCTTCCGCAGGCTGCATGTCACAACACAATCACCTAACATTTAAATGCTATAGTAAGATAATAATACAACTCAACTTTCATAAGCCAAGTCAATACAGCTACCAGGACTATGTACTTGAGCCAAAAACGATGTGTAAAGTACTGCTTTTGTTAAACCAAAGAAGACATTAATATTTAATGGTTTCTAAACATAACACAGATTGTGACTAGGCCACAGCTAGTCAAGAGCTGACTCACTGCTGGAATCCCAGCAGCCATTGTTAGTGATGTTCAGCAAATGTTCCTCAATAAAGCTGTTTCAGTCCTGGTTGTCCAGAGCCTCATGAATGTTACCTGTCTGTAGGTGTCTCTGTGGTGCTCATCTGTTCTGGAGTGGTAATACTGCTCAATGAAGCCAAAATACTCCTCTCTCTTCCTTTGTAGAACCTGCTCCCTGCGCTCCATATTAGCAGGGAGGTAGCCCTGAGAGCAAGAGAGAGAGAGAAGGAGAGAAAGAGAGAGCGAGAGCGAGAACAAGGCATGTTATTAAACATTTATATGTTCTCTTGTTGGTCTTCAAATTCAATGACTGTCCAGGCCCAGTACTCACTGTGCTCGTTATGTTTATTAAAGAATCAAACATGGACATTAGTACTTCTCTTTAAAGGAATAAAAACACATTTTACAGTTTCCACATACTTCAAGTATAGCTGATCAGTCAAGACATGCTTGGTATCTGAAGCTTGATTATGCAGTTAATGAATGTCATGCAAGTTTACACCATAGAAATTAGCATTGTGCAAACAGTAGGTCTATGTCACGTTTACTTTATCACAGTGTATACATGCACTTACAAATCCAATTATTACTAGAGTTAGGCAGCTATCTGATTTTTCAAGAGACCGTGTAACCAGCATACTCAGATTTCTTAGACTGGAGTACGACCAGGAAATCAGACAGAACTAGAATTTAGGTCAGTAATCAGATTTCTCAGCACATGTATACAGTTACTGCAATATGAATTATTGTTCTAACTCTGCACATGTGCAAAAAACTGTGAAGCCTCATGTCAACATCAAGCAGAATTTAAAGCAGCACCCACAAGACTGTTAAGATCGATGCTGAAACCATATGTTTGAGGAAACAAAGAATTTGAATATTATTCATCTTCTAGATGGTAGGAAACCCAAACAGAGACTTATGAAGAAGCTTGCAGATAAAATTAACATTTTAAATAAATAAACAAACAAACAAACAAAACATTAAAAAAGCTGGACTCAAGAAAAGCAGCATTATGACTATTTGAAACAATGAAAAACAATATGTTCAAGTTCAAGAGGTTTACATTGTCATCTCAGCTATATACAGTATAGTTCATATTGAAATGGAACAACGTACTTTCAGGACCAGGTGCAAATCAAATGAAAAACATACAATAAACATTCCCTTATAACAACAAGCCCTTATAAATACTAACCACAACTTATCTAACTAGATTAAGAAACATTACAGGACAAATGTTATGTTGGTTAGTACATGGTACTTAGTGTTATCTAGTGGGAAGCAAGATTCCGGCCTACAGTTTTTTTTTAGCAGCAGTTTTATAATAATTTTAGTAACAGTTTTTATAGTACAACGTGCAAATATGCAAATACTGCAATTATTGTGTAGACAAACACAGTGCTGTACAAATGTACAGTGACATTTAGTCCCTGAGGTAAGACCATGTGCGTTAAGGAGTCTGGCAGAATGTGGGATAAAACTGTTGGACAGTCTAGCAGTGAGGGTCTGAATGCTGCAGTATCTTCTATCAGAAGGCAACAGAGTAAAGAAACCATGTGATGGTTGCAATGGGTTCTCCACAATGCTGAGAGCTTTCCAGATGCAGAGCTTGTTGTAAATGTCTGTGAGACATGGGAGAGTGATCTCAGCCGTCTTCACTATACTCTGAAGAGTCAAGCAGTGCAGTTTCCAAACCAGACGGTAATGCAGCTGCTCAGGATGCTCTCCGTTGTTCCTCTGTAGAATGTGGTGAGGATGGGAGGTGGCAGATAAGCTTTCCTCAGTCTTCTCAGAAAGTAGAGATGCTGTTGGGCTTTCTTACTTATGGAGCTAGTGTTGAGTGACCAGGTGAGGTTCTCCACCAGCTGAACACCAAGGAATTTGGTGCTTTTTGCATTCTCCACAGAGGACCCATCGATGCTCAGCAGAGAGTGGTCTCTCTGTGTTCTTCCAAAGTTAACAACAATCTCTTTAGTTTTATCAACATTCAGAGACAGGTTACTGAGGTTAGAGAGTCATCTGTAGAGTGGTTGGGACAATACGCAAACTGTAGTGGATCCACTGTGCCAATAAAGTTTGTACAGAATGACGTCTGTCTAAGACAAAAGTATACACTAAACTGGCCTTCTCTTTCCACCTCTCTCTCTCTCCGTCTCTGTCTCACTGTCTCTTTACATCTTTCACTATCTATTAACATCAGTCACTCACTCTATACATCTCTCGCTCTCGCTGTCTCATGCTTTCTTTACATGTCTCACCATCTCCTTTTCGCTCTGCCAGTCCTTACAGATCTCCCTCTTTGCCTCACGTTGTCGTTATATCTCACACTCTCTCTTTCTCTGCTTTGCCATCTCAACACCCACGGTCTCCCTCTACCTTGCTCTCTTCATACATCACTCACTCTCCTTCTGACTGGTTCTTTTTGCATCTCTCCCTCGGTCTCAATCTTTCCATTTTCTTTATTTTTCTCTCTCTTTCTTTCTAACTCTCTTTATACTGTACATCACTCGCTGACTCTCTCTCTGGCTCATTCTCTATCATTACATCGATCACTGTCTTTATATACAGCTGTCTCTCACTGCCTCAGTCTTTACATCTCACTCTGCCTCACTCTCTTTATACACTGCTCACTTTCTCTCAGTCTTTCCATTGTGTCTCTCTCTTTACATTGTTCACACTCTCTGCCTCACTCTCATTACACATCACTCAATTAATTCTGCCTTGTTCTCTATGCACCTCTCCCTCTCTCTGCCTCATTCTCTAGCTTTACATCTCTCACTGTCTTAAAATACAGCTCTCTTCCTATCTTTTTCCATTTTGCTGTATCTTGACATCTCCCACTGTCTCGTTCTCTTCATACATTGTTCAGTCTTTCTTTCTGCCTTGTTCTCTTTGCATTTTTCCCTCTGGCTCAAGTTTTCCATTCTCTTTCTGCCTTTTTGTCTTTACATCTCTCCCTCTGTGTTATTTTCTATCTTTACATTTTTCTTATATTTCTCTCTACCTCACTTTCTCATTACATCTCTCGTCGTTTCTCTCTGCATCAATCTTTCCATTCTCTTTCTGTCTTTCCCTTTTAACATCTCTCAATCTCTTTCTGCCTCAGTCTCTATGAATCACTTCTGCTTTGTTTTCTTTGCATCTTGTTCTCATCTTTACCTCGCTTGTGCTCGCTACCTCACTTTCTCTTTACATCTATCACTGTTTCTTATTGCCTCCCTCTTTCCATGCTCTTCGCTCTCTCTCATGTATGCCCTTTCTATCCTCGCACAACTTTTCTTTCTCTTTCTTCATCTCCCTGCTTCATTCTCTTATTCTTCTCTCTTTCCCATTCTTTTTCTTTCTGTCCATTTTATTCTTTGTCTGACTCTCATTATCTTTCTCTGTCCCATTGTTTACCTGCCTCACTATCTTGTTCTCAATTCTTTCCCTATTTTGCTGGACCATTCTCCTTTTCTCTCATTCTTTCTCTCTCACTACATCAACCTCCGCCTCCTTCTGTATCCTTCGGTCTCACTTGTTCACATGTTTTAATGAGTTACAACAATGTGGGAACAAAGGCACTGTTGCCAAGTGCTGGAGATGTATAAATAATGATTGTGATGTGGAATCACTTAGCCAACATTCCATCCACTTTCCTCTGATGCCTCGAGTGCGAATGATCAGCAGAAGCACTCACGACTCATTTACATTGCTCCATGTTTGCTCTTCTAGTGGCTACTGAGTCCTTTACACCAATGTAAGCACAAATTAAATGCAAATTATTGGTGTAAATATGTAAATATAATAAAAGGTTTACTTACACATCCATGATACTGAATGAAAAAGCATGGCATTGAAAGTGTTGTGTGCAGTTTAAAGGCCTCATTCACTGTGTGGCTCCTTGCTTAAGCTTATAAATGTGGAATTAGGCTTTCGTGTCTAATCCTCTTGCAAATGCTGCATGAAGCAGGGGAGGCTTAAGGACGCTAGCTGCACTGTTTAAGCATGGGTGGAGATTGACTTTACAGTGTTGCCTGGAGCTGTATGTAATTGAGAATATGAGCAAAGTCTAAAATTGAGGCCTGTGGAACCCCATTCTTACCTCAAAATTTCCATCAGTATTTGACGGAAGATTTTTCAAGATTTTTGAGAGATGGATGGCAGATGTCTACATTTCCTCACTTTTTCCCCACACTGACAGTACCTGAGTCACCTTAGCATAACCTCTCAAAGCCATCATGGACCAATATCAGTTCTTACTCTCTCTAGAAACCTCCATCAGTCTCAAACATCAATCTTCGATTTCCCACTGCTAAATCTGAATCACTTCTGTCTAACTGCTAAATTATTAGTCTGTGTGTCTCAGTTTTTGTAATATTACCTTGGTTATTTCTTTGTTTTTGGCTATTTAATTGCTTATTTTTGTTCCTCTGTTAGAGTGTGGCATTGACCAGAGGAGGCTGGTTTCCTCCTCATTGAGTTTTTTCCTTGCTAATGTCACCTTTGGCTTTCTCACTAGAAACAGTTCCAGGGCTGTTATGGCCATGAAATTTCAGCTGATGAACTGCCATATAAATAACAGAAAAACCCTTTATCTCATTTTGTACATTATAAGCAACAGTGATGTGAATGCACAAGAACCTGGCAATGTTTTTACAATATTTTATATTTAATTTTAGGAAAATTATAAGAGGTGCACCCTTACAGTACTTGATTATATTGGAGCGGAAGAGTCTAAAGGATGAAGATAGATTACAATGCTGCCATCTAGTCAATGGGGAGTTGAAAACAACACAAAATGATCCACTGTCTGCCACCAATCTTTGCATGTTAAAATTAATAAAATATTTTTTAGAATCAATACAGTTTCACAAAGCATAATACTATGATACTCAAGTATTTTGACTATTGACCTAGTGTGCAACTATTAACGTAAAAGTCTAAAACATTACTCACCACTACCCTCTAAAAGAGACAAGCTTGTTTCTTGGATTTGTATTTATTTGCTTCAATATAACTGATGAACAGGCATCCAATTAACAGTCTATTGATTACAAAATAAATACATGACTGTAAGACAGCCCTAGCTTAGGATTGTTGTAAAGTTGCCACTTCAATGCCATTGGAAAAAATTGATATACAAGTTAATCTGAACAGAAATAATGATTTAAATCACTATAATAATGATTTTTTCCACTATAATAAAGGATAATCTAAATCCAATGTAATGAGTTAAGAGCTTATTCTCGAAGGTACCTAGACAGGGGTGGTACTACGGCCCGGCTACAGGTCTTTTATCCAACCCTTCTGCCACTCTGAACAAACCTTACATGCCCCCACCCCAAACCCCTTCCCGGGCGATAAACTGTACATGCACACACACACACAACCTCCACAGGTTTTTGCTTATGTTTTAAAACAAAAAGTAAATCATAATATGTCATATAACACAATGAGTACTCTGTGAGATCTCAATAAAGTTTTGGGTGTGGGTGTAGTGAAGTTGTGAAACTGGGTATCTGTTTGAGTGCTCAGTTCAAGTATTTGTTGGCAAAAATAACTTTGCAGATTCAGTTGTAAACTAAAGAAGATAAAATTCTCCAAACATGTCTTGGCTGATAAGTGCAAAATTGTGCATATATAATTACTGAGTTGACCACTAGTTTAAATTCTTTCCTCAACTGCATCATTTTAAGATATTTGAAAATTTAAGTATAATTTGTTATTGTTCAACTCATTGAACTTTTATCATTCAGGTCTAATTTTATAATTCTTTCATGGAGGCAGCTATGCCCTAGTGGTAAGGATCTGGTCTTGTGACAGGACATGACTGAAGTGCCCTTGAGCAAGGCACCTACCCCCCTAACTGTCCCCCGGGATAAGGGCTGCCCACCGCTTTGGGCGCAAATTCTCACAGCCTAGTGTGTTCACTAGTGTGTGTGTGTGTGTGTTTCACTGCACGAATGGGTTAAATGCGAAGGTCAAATTCCATTGTGTGAAAAATCACATTGGCAAATTGGTGAATCTTAATCTTAAGAAAAATAGTAACTGAAGTCATTAGATTACACTTACTGATAGGAGTCTCCAAGTGATCGGTCGCACTTCCCGAGGGATTCCTGACCAGCTATGCTTCCGCAAGTCCTCTGTTAACACACACACACACACACACACACACACACACACACACACTATATATATTAATCTCCTGAGTATATGCATCACAGACCACAGGCACACACCTCAGTTATTAACATGCAGAAATCAATAGCTTATAATAACATGCAGTAAATCAGCACGAGTCATTCGATCAGGCATGATTAAAATATTTGCACTGTGTTCAAAATAAAACAGGCCACTCAGCTTCTTTCACAAGATATGGCCCTGTTTATTTACAACATCCTTCATCGTTTCATTTCATTGTCAATACACAATTACTTTTAATTAGTAAAGGCAATCACACCTTGCCAGCTTGATCTACGCTAGCTCTGCTGAGAAAGATACGACATAAATGTGCATTGATTTCAAACGTAATTGCCGTGGTGTTGACAATTAAGCTACCAATCACAATTCATCAGAGACGTCAGAGTGAGAAACGGTTTCATTTCACTTTTCAGATGAATTCCTTCGTCTGGGAAGGAAGACTCAAAACAACATATTGTAGACAGGAAGTGTGAAGTGGTAGCTAGTGAAGTGTTGTGTGTGATATGTTGAAGACTGAAACAGTATTCATATGCAGTTTTCTTAAGTGCTACTGACTGTGAGAGCCTCAAATTCCCAAAACTAAAATTGTGGACAACTGATGGAATTGCAGCTAGAGAGCCAGAGACACAGGCACCAAAAACAGTCAGTCATATATGCTGGTGATACTGGTCAAAATAATATTAATGAACCCATGCTTGTTGAGTACTCAGTGTTTTCCTAAAATAAGCTATAATTTGGTGGTCTAGCAAATATTATATTACAGTATTATACTAGTACATTTATAAAAAAGGGAAAGCATTAAAAAGTTCATTTGTGTTCCTAATTTAATAAAAAAAAATAATATTAATTTAACAAAGTGAAAGTAAACATTATCAACTTTAAAACAAGAAAGGCTTGAAATATTTAAAATAATATAAAATCTTTATATATCTGGTGCATCTTTTTTCAGCCTAAAGCAAAATTCATAACATCCTGAAACATCCGTAACATGTAACTTTTTGCCTTGTGGTTTGTGTTTCTGAATTACATACATTTGAAACAAACCACAATAATTCAGGAAAAATGCTTATTATTTATAAATTATGTCCGTTTAATAGAACTGAAGTGGAAAAGTCATTGTGTGTCAGACCCCCTTCTTGAAACTTGACATGAAGTGATCTTGTGTTCTTTGTAAAAAAAAAAAAAAAAAAAAAAGGGAAATGGTTCCACATGAAAGCATCTGCACTGACCAGTGCAGAAAAGAGAAGGAAAGATTAAAATCCTCTGAAAAGTATTAGTTGTCAATACAACTCTGTACACTTACACACCATTGTTCAAAAGTTTGATGTTATCCATTACACTTCTGCCTTTATTTCAGAAGAAAATTCAGTTTTTTCCTGTTTCAAAAATGCTGCTGCTCCAGATACTCAGTCTTCTGTGGCAGAGGGGTGAGGTAGGGCAGTTTCACCACTCATGTATTTTGTGCAAGGGATATAGAAATGTAGTGAATAGATTCTTGGAGCTAGCATAAGTGCTTTAGAGCATTTTAGTTTACAAAAGACATTCTAATTGAACAAGGCTTGCAAACACCTCCTATTCAAGGACTTAATAGTATTTATTGAGGTTGTTTATAAACTATTGTGTCATATTTTAGCATATGTGACCCCGCCAGGGAAAACCAGGTCAAAGTCATTCTTTTTTTTTTCAAAATTTGTTTTTTTCAAAACTATTTTTTGTGAATTTAAGTTTTGTTTTTGATCAAAATATGTACTCCGATAAATATCTGAGACTTATCTTTCATTTACAGCAATAATACTGAGAGGCTAAGTTTTGTTGCTAATGTGAGTGACATGATATCTCAATAAATTGCCCAGTGACTTTGGCCTGGTTTTCCCTGGCGGGGTCACATATAGGTTGTTTATTGAAGTCACATATGGAATAATATGCCTTATTCTAAAGTATAAAGAGTTTACTGGCACTGTGTACAGACAAAAAAACATCTATTTTAGTGTATATTCTAGAGTTTTATTGAGGTTCTTGTCAATATCTCCTATTCTAGTGTGAATACATCCCATGATGCCTTGCATGAAATATGTGCCAAAGTTCAACAGCTGTATTAAAGTCTATAAACTCACCGTCATCAACTTAATAACAACAAAACTGAACTAAAAAGCTGACACACAGTGTTACCTCACCCATCTACCATAGAAGATTGAGTATATGGACCAGCAGCATTTCTGGATTTTATTATAGTCTAAAAAAAAGAAATTTCTACTGAAATAAAAGTGTGTAGTCATGGAAAATTCCATATACTTTCAAACTAAATGTCTTTTTCTCCTTCAGTTGAAAACTGCCATTTTTGACTAGATTACAATGGAAATCTCCTGTGGCTTAAATGTATGTGTCCTTAAACTGTAATGTTATTTTATATTTTCAGTCATGTATTTTGTCCTGATTTAGCATTTTTAATTTTCATTTCACATCTTTTACAATTTCCAACATTTCACACATTGATGAACAAACAGCACAAAGTATAATTTAAACATAAACTGCTGTGTTTCAGTGCTGCACATTAGAAACTTTGTGATATTCAAATCAATGTGTGCCTTATTCAAATAACCAATTATGTAGAATAATGCAGAGAAATCACCATGTTCAATGCAGCACCATCCTTCTCTATGCGTATTATTCAGAGAAAACCCTCTTGTAGTGCTTGTAATAAGAATGAAGTTCATGCACCATGCATGGTTAACTCTGCTAGCATTAATACATTCATTTATTTCAGATTATTACTGCTGAAAGACCACCTGCTAAAAAGGATGAAAAAAAGAGCATGAAATTA
Source organism: Crenuchus spilurus (assembly GCA_036984385.1). NCBI lineage: Eukaryota > Metazoa > Chordata > Actinopteri > Characiformes > Crenuchidae > Crenuchus > Crenuchus spilurus. The sequence goes on along the minus strand of BRDA01054148.1, from coordinate 15,266 downwards.
TCTTTACTGCGATTCATAAGGGAGGAACCACTAAAAGAGCCAGAGCCTCATTAAACATCTTCAGATAAACGTCCAGTCCCACAACTACAAATCTGCGTAGAGGACATTAAGTGCCATATGTCTAGTGCTGTGGTTTGTACAGTGCCTTTACATCGTCTCTGCATGTTTGTTTTTCTGATTTTTAAGTTCTGATGGGGGCTTCTTGCCAGGTTCTAGGAGAAATCAAAAGCAAACCTGCTATACCAAAAGCTCCTTCAGCTGTTCATTTCTGTGTTTCATGCTCCCCCCTGTGGTTCTCCAAGCAAACATCAACACACTATCCTCTCATCACCATTACGCCTCTGAAACCGATTCCATCTGCTGTTCTGGAAGCTTACGTTTTCCGTGCCGCTTTAGATGAGATGCATTATTATCAAAAGATGACAGGTGGGATAATTTAATTAATTAATTGAGCTAATTAGTAGGCAGCCGCAGCGGGAGTGACATCCTTTAAAAACTCCAGCGAAACCCTCAGGGTTATCATAACCAATTATGTAAAACTTTCTTTTTTCCCTCTGTGACCACTGTTGGACTTGCCAAGCAACATATGGTATGACCGTTCTTGGCTAATTCTGAAATAAAACAATCAGAAAGAAAATATCAAAAGACCCTTCCCATGACACGGATGGTGCTGGGCACATGCCAAATGTAAAACAAAGACAAACTGATGAACACTCTGTTGGAGAAGCTGTTTAAAATAAAAATCACGACATTCAGGATTTCCTACAACTTCACAGTTTTTGATTGTGAAACTGAAGGAAATAAACCATTTGACTTTGATTAATTTTTGAAATCCACAATTTGAGGATATTAAGGTCCAAATTTTGGTTGCTTTAAAATGAGTATTTGTCAAGATTAATGGACCTCAACTTCTAGCAGATAGGTGTACTACCTTACCTACTGGAAACATTTTGTAACCATTCTATAGACTTTAGAATCTACAGCAACCAGAGGAGTTCAATTCAAGTGAAATTTAACCTCTGTAACCTAAATCTTACCTCAATCCCAAACCTAATGTCGGCGGCCTGAACCTAGCCTAGCCCCAACGTCGGTGGCCTGAACCTAGCCTAGCCCCAACGTCGGCGGCCTGAACCTAGCCTAGCCCCAACGTCGGCGGCCTGAACCTAGCCTAGCCCCAACGTCGGCGGCCTAAACCTAGCCTAGCCCCAACGTCGGCGGCCTGAACCTAGCCTAGCCCCAACGTCGGCGGCCTGAACCTAGCCTAGCCCCAACGTCGGCGGCCTGAACCTAGCCCCAACGTCGGCGGCCTGAACCTAGCCCCAACGTCGGTGGCCTGAACCTAGCCCTAATGTCAGTAACTTAAATCCAGCCCTTCAGTAATGTAACTCTAACACTAGACTTAACCCCAACAACCTAAACCTAACTCCAACCTCAGTAAACTAAACCATTTCTTTGTGAGGACCAGCACAATATCCTTACTTCTACACATTACATGCATTCCTGTCATTACGAGGACATTTGGTTTCTGCAAACAGATAAATGGCCAATCACACATCTGTGTCAACTGTTTTGTAGAGGTGACCGATTTGTTAGTTGCAGACATCTGATGTGGGTTTAGAAATTAAATTGTGCTGAAAGAGGGAAGCACACCTTCCTTTAATAGAATCATTTCAGTTCCTGCGCCTCATTGAGTAAAAGCCCACAGAAGACTTGTTTTAGCTTTTTTCAACAGCTTGTGTTTAAAAAGCCGGATTGCAGCACAGGGAGACAGAGACGGACTCAGAGAACAGAAGGCTCCCTCAGCATGACCTCAGGAAGTCTGAAATAACACACTGTCTGCTTCAGCACTCCTACTATCACACATACCCATACCTGGCACACGCATTAGGCTATGAGAAAGAGGAAAATGAGACAAGAGGAGAAGAAAAACTTCAAGCCCTAACTTTCTGAACATCTGCTGCTTTCTGCTGGAGCAGCTCCCAAAGGAAACACCCTAGAGCGGAGTTCTTATCCTACAGTCCTGGGAGACATCTGTACTGCAAAGTTTAGGGTTACTTTAACAAACCACAATTCATTTTGCAACTAATTATCAAGAGATTATGGAGTATGAAAAGAAAAAACAGTACCCGATGTCATATAGAAGTCCCCTGCCTTTGAAGTAATAAATGTCTAAATGTTTTTAATGAGCTACTATTAATGGCCTAGAACTAAGAACTAAGTTCTAGTAACACCAAATATCGTAAAGTGCTGCCATGATCAAAACCTTATTTCTCCACAATAGTAACTTCACAGGAGGAAAAATACTCCCAATACTCCTAAACATCTGATAAACATGTAATACTTTTTGTTTAACCCTCTGGGGTCTGAGGGAGTTTTCAGACACCATTGTCAGTCTGACATGCCCTGACATTTTACAAATTACACCCATCTAATTTTTTTTCCAAAGTGTTAGAGACTTTTGTTCAGCACAAACTCAGCAACAACAGTGTCAAAAAAAGTAAGTTTGTCATTAATCAATATTTTTAATTGATCTGTTGTAAACTTAGATTTTCAAAAACCTATTTTCAGATGTGCTGATATATTATGAAAAACACACAACATTTCTAGCCCAGACTTTTGAGCTCAGAACTGAATAAACAGAGGAGTTGGCTTCACACTGGTCATTACCATTTTTAGAAATTGTATGTGGTTTTATTCCTAAAGCTTAACGATTGTGAGGTGACATTCATTTTTCCTCAGCCATTAAACCTACATTGTATATCCATGAGGTAGGTGTGAAACACTCAAGGTGAGAGGCCTTTGTTTGGTTCACATTCCACAGCAAGCAATCCAACCAATGGTATGTCCAAATTTACCAGGTCATTATTATACGAATGACAGATCGCATCATTTGTTGGGAAAATAAAGAACAGTCGTTTGACTCGCTCTCATGAACGTGTCTCTTGCTTATTTAAGCTCCTCTCCAAATATCTAAAATATAATTTGCTTCAATTTGAAAAGTAGACCCTTTAAGGTTTCCGGGGTATGTTTTGTTTTGTTTCTAGGAAAAAATCTTGCAGCGTGATAAGGGTTTTTGTAGAATTTTGTTAATATGCCGCTGGCAGAAGAGCCAACTCTACAGGATTAAAGCAAGAATTTTTTTATTGATTTTTTGCACTTGGGCTCTCCCTACATTTGCAGAGTGTATTTAACTTTTACACCACTGTCGTAATTACAAAGCAAACTGTAAGCCCCCATCATGGAGAGCTGTATACATGTATTTGTTGACAAGATAAAGGACACACAACCAGACAAAATCAAGTGAAAGAACCATGTTAACTGACAAGGTAGAGTAATTTTACAGGATTCTGAACAAATATGATTATTATTATGACGTTACACTTATATAGCACCTTTCTCAATCCTAAGCACGCTTTACAATCAACACAATCCATTTACATACACTCAACCACACACACACTGGCGAGGAAGCAGCAGCCAGTCCTGCACAGCGTACTCTCAACGTGAAGCTACCATCCACCTGGAGGACTGCATCAAGCACTAGTGGGATCACCCAGGACAGAGTGCCAACCATATCTGGGCATACATACATTCACAGACATACACATTCATACACACCAGAGTAATATTTTTTTTAGAGTAGCCAATTCACCTGATCTCCATGTTTTTGGACTGTGGAAGGAAACCGGAGACCCCAGAGGAAACCCATGCAGACACAGGGAGAACATGGAAACTCCATGCAGATGGGGACTTGAACCCAAGACCTCAGCGCTGAGAGGTGAACGTGCTAATCACCAAGTCATCGTGCCACCCAATATGGAGATGTATAGCTAACAGCTAAACATCTGTCGAAATGGGCTGAAAGTCGAAAAACTTCTAAAAGTAAAGTGTCAAGCAAGCAGAACAACACAAAACTCTTCCTCTGACATGAGCTTCAGTCTCTTCTCAACCTCTGCCATGATTTCCATGCTGGGATTAGTGAGCTAGCTTCTTTTAGCTAGTTGAAGACTCCTAGTCATTGGTGTGATGTGGTGCTGCAAAGCGTTACAGTTCTGTCAAGAGGTTTTGTGCCTGTTTCTCCAAAGTTACACAGTGTTATAGCAGGTGCTCCAGGACAGCAGTGCTAATGACAGACGCTAACTATTATGTCAGTCTACCATCAAAATGTTTTTGAATGAAATACATGTTAAAAGTCTGATGGAGAGTATCCAGCTATAATAAAGTCTATAATCTCAATGACAACAACTTGCGAGAGACACTAAACTGAGCTAAAAAAATGGTGACACTGTCCTACCTCACCCTTCTACCAAAAAGAATACTGTTTTGTTCACCATTTTGCTTCCTTTCACACTCACCTAGGTCTGTGTTAGGACTGGACAGTAACTGCTTGAACTTATCCAGTCTGGTCTTCTCCCGCACAGTCATAGGTGGAGCTCCTGATGCATTCTGGTCTGAAATCCGGGCGACCAGGGGGATGATGGGTCGTACAGGAAGAGACTGCTGCTTCTGCAGTGTACCACGTGCTGGAGGACACAACAAACAAATATCAAGACTCATCATATTGCACTGCCACTTACTGTAACTGCATCCTTGCACTTGCAAAATGTTCATATACTTTATATATGCTACCTCACACACATGTACTCTCTTAATAATGTATATATTATTTATTAACAATAGACATATTCAAATTTCTGCAACTCACTACCACCTCAATGACATTTACTGCACTTTATGTATGTAACACTATACACTGAACTCTGGTTAGATGCTAGCTGCATTTCATTGGCTCTGTACCTGTACTCTGCACAATGACAAAGTTGAATCTAATAATCAGTGAACAGATTAGACACTAAATGACAAATCACATGGAAGCACGCACACACACACACACACACACACACACACACACACAGTCAAATGTCTGGAGACACAATGCTGTTTTCAATGTACAATGCAATCCAGTTGGTAGGCACCCTCTTTCTGGACTTCCTCCTGTCTAAATACAGACCAAAAAGGTCTTATTGTCTGCACAACAGCAACAACTGCAGAAGTGTCTAGCCGTAATTAATCCAAATAACAGAATCAGCCCTCTGATTCACCAAAGAAACAGTCCAGCAAGCTTGTAAAAAACTATAACATTAGTCAACCACCTCTGTGAAACTGTTGGAAAAACATCAATTCCTAGAGCAGAAAGTAACAGAAGAACCAATGATGATATTCCCAAGGAAACTGCATGACAGCAGCACATGACATTTACTGAGGAACAAGCAGTTAAATCCTCTCCAACTTCCAGAGATATCGGCAAATTTGGCAAACTTGGATATTTCCCAAAAATATTAATCATGTGAAATGTCTGAGCGCAGATTGGTTAAACACCTGGCCTTTCCTTTTCCACTGTCTCTCATATGTATAGCCTATGCAGACTAGTAATATTGATGTAATAACAGTAATAACATAGTTCAGCTTTATCATTGCAATTTAGTGACCACCAGTCAAACCAGTAAAAATAAGTAAACCAGTAAAATAGCCTTGCTATTTTACATGTTTTTTTTTTTTTTATTAAGTGTAACCAAACTTTTGATGTAGTCAGCATTACAAACATTTTACTTGATGATCCCTTTGTGTGTTTCTGCTGCAGCCGTACCATCTGCTGGCTTGGCAGACGCAAACATCACTGATGTTTGGATGGGTTGGCAGTGTAAAAATATCATCAGTTATTATGTAGTGTAGTCTGTTATATACAAAGCTCAAAAAAATAAAGGGAACACTTAAACAACACAATGCAACTCCAAGTCAACCACACTTCTGTGAAACCAACCTGTCCAGTTAGGAAGCAACACTGACTGTGAATCAACTTTACCTGCTGTTGTGTAAATGGAACAGACAACAGGTAGAAAGGAGAGGCAATTAGCAAGACAACCCCTATACAGGAGTGGTTCTGCAGGTGGTGACCATAGACCTTTTCTCTGTTCTCATCCTTTCTTTATTTTTTGAGCAGTGTAATTATGTGCATACCACCTACCTGTATTACTATTCAGCTGGGCATCACTATTGGATTTCACAACCCTGCCATTGGTAGGTCCACTGTCAATCTTCAGCTGGTCTTGACACAGCACTCTGCTCACTGGCTCCAGTCTGTCTACCGGCTGAGGCTGTGGCTCTGTGTCAGTGGAGTTCTTGGACATCCTGAGCCGAGGCATTTGATGTTTGGAGTGTGATTGTGAGGGAATGGAAGCTGGGTGTGCTGGAGCAAAGAAACTGTTGTCTTCTTCATCATCAATGTCCCAAGCATCATTAGTGCTGCGTGCAAACTCATGGAATGTGGATGGCTTCTTTGACTTGATGTTCACAGCGTTTGTCTTTGGAGTGTCTTTGAGATAGCTGAAATATTAGAAAAGCAAAATAAAACAATTATGAGATGTTTATGAGAAACAATTAAGGGCTACAAAAAATTTATACTGACTCATATCATAGAAAACCAAATAGTCCTGGACTTGTGTAGTACAGATACATTGTTAAAATGTACACTACTTGGTCCATATATGGAATCAAAGCTGTAGAAACAGACAATTTAGAATATATATATATATATAAATACCCCTGGCAAAAATTATAGAATTACCAAGTTTACCCTTGTACACCCAGCAAATAATTACATACATTTGACACAAAACTCTTTTAGTTAATAGCTAAAACTTCTGGCGTTATGAAACACCTCAAAATATTAATTACATTGTTTTCACTGAATATTTTTCCATATCAAGCAGAGGGGGAAAATGGAATCACTCCGTGTTCAGAAAATAATGATAGAATCAGCTTGATATTTGCATTTCAAAAACAAATACTGGCACAAGTCAAAAAATACTAATTAGTCTGGAGTTGAAATGATGTGTTGACAGACCTTAACGAGCTGTTGTGCTCAGCTAAGAAAAAAAAAACATGGCCAAAACAAAAGATTTATCAATTGAATTGTAAGAAAATGGCAGAATGACATGTACTTTACATAGAGAGTAAAATGAAAAGCAGCACTAAGATCAAAACTAACAAAAACAGGGTAACAGTGAACTGAAGAGAAGCAACTTAAGTATGGCTGAAAATATTCAGTGAATTGTGAATCTGTTTTGACAAAAGGGGGCTTTGTTGTCATCAAGTCATTTTTCAGGATAATAATGCATCAGAGTGTTAATGCTGGTCTTCAGGAAAGGTAAATCAACTTGATGATGGCCAGAAAACAGTCCACATCTCAACTCAACTGAAAACGGTGGAGATAAAGAAACTGGTCCATGACAGTCGCTCAAAGCTGATCTGTCCACTGTTTGAGAAATTTGGAATTAGCTTGATGATGAATATTGATTTTCATTAGTGAAGTCCATGCATCAAAAAATTCAGGTCGTCATGCTTCAAGCTTGCACAGAAGCAACAAAGTACTATTTGTAATTTCTTTGTCGATTCCAAATTTTTTCCCTCAGCATCAATTGATTCCAGAATTTTTTCCTCTGAATGATTTGGGTAAAAAATATATACTGAAATATTTAAGCTTTATTTGTCTATTTCACAAACCTAGAAGGTTCAACTCTTAATCAAGCATTAAGCAGGCTGTATTCTGAGGTAGGAAGGCCATGTCTAAATCCAGTGTTTGCATATAAGCCTACATTTTACAACTGTTTGGTCAATTTTTTAAGATACACTTAGAGCCAGCAGCAAGCTGTCAGTATTTTGGAAGTGTATTGATGCCTTCTGAATGTGTTATAAACGTGAGTCGATTACAAATGCATTTATCTCAGTAGGCAGCAACATATCAGGACATCTACCTTCAAATTTCAGACAGTCCAAGTATTGCTATCCATCACAATGAAGCAAAAAAACCTGGATGAACATTCTGTAAGTGGGGTGATTCCATCATTTTTGCCAGGGGTTGTATCTGTCTATTCACCTTACAGGAGTCTGGCATCATTCACAAATAACTATTTCAGTTGGAACTGGCTTTTTTAATAAGGTACAGTACTGGGCAGCCAATCGGACCAGACAGAGATGTACAAGTCTTAAAAGGTAACAAAAACAGCTGTTTAAGTCAAGGCACAAAACGAGGTTGGGAAATGGTCATGTAAACATGACTTATGACTGTTTTTTTTAATACATGCATCATAAATGGGCCTCAGGAGGAAAATAAAATAGAAGAAAAATGTAAGATATGGGCTTCTAAATAAACAGCTTTCATTCATCATGAGGGGAATAATTATGCTCAACTCAGAGTTCAGTTTACTGGGCAACACAACGGACTCCAACCACAGTAAGGAAAAACAAATAAATAAGTCATTCAAACACAATGGAGCCGTTATCCATGCAGACAGCAGGCAGATAGCTGCACTTACGAGCGGAGTACCCGCGGGTCCAGCGGAGGGTACTGCGCCCCATAGATAGGCTGCAAACTAAGAAAGGGAATGAGAGATAGTGTGTGAAGTGTGTGAAACTACAAAATAAAGAACGAGAACAAAGTCACACTCAGTTTTTTTCATTATTTTCAATACATTACTTATCAAATAACCTACCAACAGTTTTAATGTTTAACCAAGTGAAAAAAGGTTAAATCATTAAAAGTGTACTTGGAGCAATGGCCCATGCAGAGCCTTTAAAACCTCCAAATTACTGTACTGGAAAAGCCTTTAAACATTACGAACTGTTTACACCTGTTCATTTCATGAGAGTAGTATATGGACTGTAACTTGATAAGGTTTTAACCACATCCATTTACACTTAGTAGTCAAATACATCTCCAGTTTGTCAGATTGAAATCAGAATTGCTACGGTGGTGCTTGAAAGTTTGTGAACCCTTTAGAATTTTCTATATTTCTCCATAAATATGACCTAAAACATTATCAGATTTTCACACAAGTCCTGGCCCAGATGAAGCAAAGTGGGCCCACACCATGATACTACCACCACCACCATGTTTCACAGGTGGGATAAGGTTCTTATGCTGGAATGCAGTGTTTTCCTTTATCAAAAAAAAAAACAAAAAACAAAAAAAAAACACTTTTCATTTAAACCAAAAAGTTTTCTTTTGGTCTCATCCATCCACAAAACATTCTTCCAATAGCCTTCTGGCCTGTCCACGAGCTCTTTAGCAAACTGCAGACAAGCAGCAATGTTATTTTTGGAGAACAGTGGCTTTCTCCTTGCAACCCTGCCATGCACACCATTATTGTTCAGTGTTCTCCTAATGGTGGACTCATGAACATTAACAATAGCCAATGTGAGAGAGGCCTTCAGTTGCTTAGAAGTTATCCTGGGGTCCTTTGTGACCTCGCTGACTATTACACGCCTTGCTCTTGGAGTGATCCTTGTTGTTCGACCACTCCTGGGGAGGTAACAGTGGTCTTGAATTTCCTCCATTTGTACCCAATCTGCCCAACTGTGGATTGGTGGAGTCCAAACTCTTTAGAGACGGTTTTGTAACATTTTCCAGCCTGATGAGCATCAACAAATCTTTGTTTGTGCCATGATACACTTCCACAAACGTGTTGTGAAATGCAGACTTTGATAGATACCTCTTCTTTAAATAAAACAGGGTGCCCACTCACACCTGATTGTCATCCTATTGATTGACAACACCTGACTAATTTCATCTTCAAATTAACTGCTAATCCTAGATGTTCACATACTATTACCACTCACAAATGAAATGTTTAATAATTTTCCTCAGTAAATACATGACCAAGTATAATATTTTTCTCATTTGTTTAAGTGTGTTCTCTTTATCTACTTTTAGGTAATATTTGAACCTTTTCATGGTGGGTGACTGAGAATGTTTCCATTCCATACTTTACTTTCAGACTCTTAGCGATTAACCCATTAATCAGAAGCAGTAATTATTAATTTTTTAAGAACCTTTTACCTTCCATACAGTATCATTCCAAATTTTATTTGCAGATGCCCAAATGTGTCAAACCCCAAGCCTAACCTTATAAGACATTGCAGCCAAAAGAAGTTTTAATATAACTAAAATGTGGATACATTTTGATTGATTCTGGTACAGCAACCAGGTGCCATTGCTGTTAATTTTCTCGTTCTGTTCAAATGCTGATTTCCAACTTCAAACCATCACATTTTTTCCCCCCCAAGTCATTATTTGTTTGTTCATGCATCTAGGAACCAGTTTGAGCAAATGCATACCTGTACTTTTGCAAGAGTCTCTATTTATAATGCTAATCTCCTAATTTCACAGTGATACCAATCAAGCAAGTGTTTCTCAGCTTCTGTGTGGAATGTGGGTCTGGGTTTCTGGCAATCCAACCCATAGGAAGACCAGAGAGCGAACAATAGACCCCGCCTGACATGTGTTCACCATGCTGTTAGGAGTTTCAGGGCAAGTCCTAAATGTTTCTTGAAAGTAAAATTTGCAAGCTCTTCCCTGGACTACTTACATTTGCCAGCAATTTCATTTGCTGATCACCTGATTACAAAACTCTCGCACAACCAGATGTTGGAATGTATGCAAATGCATTTTAAATATGTCATGTGGATAATCTTTATCTGGATAAAATTAAAATACTCAAGATGCATGAAATGACCAAGCACATCTATGTAGCAAATTCTGCATATGAACCAGCATCCATCAGGTTCTGTTTCTTAAAGAGAGACCAGTAGGTGAATTACAAATGTGTGCTATCATCATACACATCAGTCAATTTACTGAGACGGTAAATTTTAATCATTTTAAAGCCTTTAAAGAAGATAGATTAAGAAAAAGAGAATACAATACTGGCCTAATAGGACTTCCTCACCCATAAAGATGCAGTAGGCCCTTACCCTACAATCTATATGAATATGAGCAAAGAAATATAATTAAAAACATATTCTGGCTCGGTGCAGATTGTGCTCTAATGCACTCTTGGCACAGCAGTGATGAGTCCATGAACTGAGCTGCATTTAGAGCTAGTAGTGATGCTTATAAAGAGGAATGAATAGCTTGCACTTTGGCTCCATGTAGCAAGAAGATAAATGCAGTATCATTGCTCCTGCATTAGAGTGTTGAATAAAACTTTCAGACAGCAATATTTTTGCAAATTCTGCACAAGATTACAAAGCGTCTTGGCAAAACACACACTCTGCTCTTGCCAAAACACCTTGTAATAAGCCTCTCATCAATTTTAACTTGAACAAAGACAAATAATCCTCTAAATATGTAAATTGGCTGTTTCCCCAGTCCTCATTTGCCATATATTTACACACGGATATACAAGCAGTAAATGAACTGGCCTCTAAGTAGTCTGCTAAAGGCAACTGCTATTTCAACACATGGTGTGCATTTATTCTGTTTCCCACACATAAACACACAACAATTACTAAACACTAATATATTATAGGCATTAATAATTGGATTCTAAATTGTTTTAGATTAGTCCAATGTGGGTCTGCTGTGGCACAACACTGGCACCAGCTCTCACCTTTTGGAGTAGCTGGACTGTTCAAATATAAAACTCAATTACTTTCACTGGTGGCTTGGATCCATGTTTGGTGGACCTGTTGTGCTGTTTGGCACCAATCTGAAAGCCTGTGACTTATAGTGCAGATCAGGATAAATCTGCTTATCAGGACAGAAGTGACTTTTAGAAGCAAAAAAAAAAAAAACAACTAGCCATGTGAAACTGGAATAATAATAAAAAAAATTATAAAAAAAAGATCTGTCAGAATTATGAAAACATCATGCAAACTGGGTGTGATCCATAAATGTAATATTAACAATCTAATTACGTTATCCTCTTAGCAGGATTTTGTCTGAATCTGCATGCCCAAATTGTGCCCAGCTACATTAAATAAATGCAAAATATTGATAGTTTTTGTAAAACAACGTAGCAGAAAATCTGTTTGCGTAATACAGTGGTATGAAAAGGTTTGGGCACCCCTGTTATTTTTTATAATTTTCCTTTATAAATCATTGGTTGTTCGGATCAGCAATTTCAGTTAAATATATCATATAGCAGATGAACACAGTGATATTTGAGAAGTGAAATTAAGTTTCTAGGACTTACAGAAAGTGTATACCACTGTATACTAACATATGCTTTAATATTACCACAGAATCAAAAATCAAGTCATTTTTAATTTTTTTTGTCCCACAAATCAGCTTTTCAGGCTGCATAGCACTAAAGGGACACCATGTAGGTTCTTCTTGTAACCAAGATGTGTGAGATTATGTTCATTTTCAGCAAGACAAAACCTCAGTGCTCAGTTCTTTTCGTTTGGGACTTTAACATTAGTCAAGGATTGTCACTAGTAAATCAACACTTTTATTGCATAGCAGTCCTCAAAACTCAACCAAAGCTATCTGGAGAACTTTGATATTACTTTGTGGAATACCCCCGTGATGTAGTAATCATATCAAATACACACATGGTTTCCGAGCTCATGACAGCTGTGTTCAGCAAGATTTTAATTGAAATAAACACCGAAAATGTTAAACAAATTGGACAACATTCATGGTTGGCTCAGTAAAGCTGGAAATGACACCACTGGTAAACACCACCTGTTCTCCAGTCCATTTTTATTTTCCTTCTGTACCATCTCAGACAGCTCTAATCTGAATGAGACACATATACCTGCTGCACAAGTAAACAAGAATTTCAGAAAGAGCAACGTTATAAAGAATATATCACATATCCCTTTTCACAAGCTCAATAGCTCAGTAAAGGTCAGAAGTAGAGCTCGACCGATATATCAGTCGGCCAATGTTATTGGCCGATATAGCGTTTAAAAGTCTATTGGCCAAAATTTGGCCGATCATTCAAATGTCGACGGATAGTTCGAGCTGACACTGATGCACACTGCGCCTGCAGGATGGCTTGAATTTCTTTGGAACTTGATTGGGGCTGCTTATCCACCATCCAGACTGTCCTGCGTTGCAACCTTTTATCAATTATTCTCCTCTGTCCATGTCCAGGGCGATTAGCTACAGTGCCATGGGTTGTAAACTTCTTGATTATGTTGCGCACCGTGGACAAAGGAACATCAAGATCTCTGGAGATGGACTTGTAACCTTGAGATTGTTGATATTTTTCCACAATTTTGATTCTCAAGTTCTCAGATAGTTCTCTTCTCCTCTTTCTGTTCTCCATGATTAGTGTGGCACACACAGACACACAATGCAAAGATTAAGTCAACTTCTCTCCTTTTTATCTGGTTTCAGGTGTGATTTTTAAATTGCCCACACCTGTTACTTATCACAGGTGAGTTTGAATGAGCATCACATGCTTGAAACAAAGTTATTTACCCTCAATTTTGAAGCGGTGCCAATAATTTTGTCCGGCCCATTTTTTTGGAGTGTGAAATTGTCAAATTTGCCTTTTTTCCCTCTGTTTTTTGTGTTGTTCCAATACACACAAAGGAAATAAACATGTGTATAACAAATTCTGTGTAATTGCAATAATTTTCTGGAAAAAATTCAGGGGTGCCAACACTTTCGGCCATGACTGTATGTTCAAATCATGTTTTACTTTTGACAATAAAAGCATTTGAAACAAGTTAAATGTTAAATCTTCATTTCCATTTATATGTATATAAATGAATACAAATTGTAAAAAAAATATTGGCAGATATATCGATAATAAAGAGGAAGAAAATGCCGATAACGATAATCCATATCTGTCAGGCTCTAGTCAGAAGGTCAAATTAGTTTATTTAAAATAGCTCAAGGATGAAACAACATCCTCTCACAACTTTCCCAGCCCTTTTCAGGATTACTGATTTGAGACCATTATTGCTCACCCCACCCCCTCTTCCAACTGGCCAATGAGGATTAAGTTCTGTTGCCATTGGTCATGCCTCACCTCCTGATTCTTCACTGTCTACACCCAAATAATAAAGCTTAAAAGACAAAACTAAACTTTCTGCCAAGAGTAGTGCAAGTCAGACTAAAAAATAAGCCAGCATGTATCAAATATATACAACCACTAAATGCCACAAAGTGTGCAGAATTTTTTTTATTAATTATATGACAACAAAAGACACATGGACACAACAACACTCTTCATGACCTATATCTCAAAAATGTCATCATCACCTTTTTCTGCCGATATTGGGCCAATACAGACACTCTGATTAGATTTTCACTACACATTTCAGACTGTAAATCCTGAATATTGCTAATTCTATGTAAATACTGCTGATAACCGGGTTATAGCCGTCTTTTTCCACTACTACTGTAAAAACTCTATATCCAGTACTTCTCACAACAACACAGGTACACAGAAAACAACAGTATATTAATT
>BRDA01054144.1:523-17963 GCA_036984385.1 Crenuchus spilurus | reverse complement strand
TTGTAAAACTCAACAGATATTTCGAGACAACCTGAAGAATGCCTGAAGAAGTCTGGAACGAACCTGTATGGCCAAGTCTTTGAAATCTTACACATCACTCAGATGCAAGTGTAGTGATCCAATTACACTAACTATGGTAATAATGCTACTTTCATAAATAATGTGCATTTTTGAGTGAGGTGGAAAACAAAGCTATTCAAACAGATCTTTGTGCTGTCTCATCGTCAGTGAGTGACGCTCAATCCAATATATTATAATGTGGGTAGGTGACACTATATACAGGATGGGGAGAGTTTTTAATACAAAACTTATACTTAATTCAGGGCCTCAGAAAATAACTTCTTTAAAAATCTCTTAACTATCTCTTCTTAGCTTTTTAGAGGTGCTTTTCCAATGACGTTCTCCTGGCAGGCTGACGCTGGATGGATCTCTTTAGTAGACTGCTGTTGATTTCTGTGAAATATAAGATATATAAATACAATTTCAAATATTACCTAAAAGTTAAATTCCCTTTTTGCGCATATGTGTACAAAAATACTTACGGGCTATGCATTCCACTTGCGGCTTCTGCCAGTGTCCATCTGCCATGCAACGTACCACAGGCGGGTGGCGCTGTCTGAAGCCATCATGGCACTGATACCTAATTACAGAGTTGACCTGATAGAGCTCCTTCTTATTTCCAAACATCCTGGCATTCTTCACTTCAGGAGGCTGGCCACAGGTGACTAAAGAGAAACCAGATTGATGTTTGGACAGAACTGGATTAAACTAGATTAAATCAAATTCATAGTCTAAATCTACATTATTTATCCTAAATCTATATCCAGGTATATTACCTCAGCATTCTTCAGTGAAATAATGACCTGAGTAGTAGTAAAATAAGCCTAGCAACTTAGTTTCCAAAGGAACCAGAGCACCCAGCATCTTTCAGAAAAGGAACTGTTTTTTTAGGTGCTATTCTTCCTGTTTTGGGTGACATTTGGTGTAAAAAACATGCTAAATCTCATAAAAGAGGTGTGTCACATATCACAGCAGTACAGGAGATAAAGAACAAAGCATCTGACGATTTCCAGTAACTAGAGATTAGCAACAGGAAGTGGGCGGAGTCAATGACACAACAGCGTTGAGCGAAACATTATACAGTAAAGGAGGAGAGCGATCACTGGTTCAAATAAAATGGGGAAAGCTTGTAACACTCATCATGGTGTCTGCTTGCAAAGAAAGTCCCGCCCTTCAAGAAAAAAAGCCAATCAGCTTGCTGCTTAGGCTGTGAGCAGGAAACCCCTGAACAGTAGTCCTGAATAACTCCAAACAACATGTTTTTTATGCATTATTATGAGCCAAATGCTGCAATTTATTGTTTAAGTTTTTCTCAGATTTTATCAGTGATTTCAAATGTTTTTCAAACAGATTTTTGATTACGGTCAGTGACTAAATTTTGATTTCAGAGGTGGGAGGGACACAGCTAAGGGGGCGGGGTTTAAACATAAATTAAATAATTATTAATAAATATTAATATAACATTAGTGATAATATTTTATGAATAATTATTAGTTACTATTAAGGATAGTAACTAGTATTAATAATAAAAGTAAATAATATTAATTATAGATTAATAATATTAATAATAGCCATTTTCCTCTTGGTCCTAGTGCTGGACTTTATGCTATTTATATATTTATAATAAATATTTATTATATTTATTATAGCAACCGTCTCTACCATTCAGACATTTAGGAGACGTTCGTTCCATTTTTTAGGTGCTTGTGCAAAGTCTGGATGCTTGTCTTCCATTCTTCTTCTCAAATATATTAAGATATGAAGAATTCTTTCATGGAATGGTGGGATTTCTGGTGAGATATGACTGTTATATGTTAATATTGAGCTAGCTGATAAATCTTTTGTACATTTTATTGAACAAAGCCATTGTGTACCTGGGCCAGTTTTGCATGTGAAAGGCAGATGGTAGTTGCAAGGGACATCGTTCCACTGGCCGTCTTCATGCCAGATCATGACCACGCAGTCTTCACCAGAGTTGAAGTAATTATCGGGTTGATTAGGCCTCCAGTTCTCATATTGCTGAGGGAGAAAGTTTAAACAATCAAGCATTATATCTTAGCCAAACCAGGCTGTTTATAGCATCAAAGTGTCTCAGCAGGGTGAACTGAGTGGGCGGCTAAATACACTCACCAGTGGGGTTCCATCTGACCACTGGAAGTCATTCTCTAATGTCTTATCATTTAGTCCAATCCACTGGTAGTTATGTGTATGGGCTAAGCAAGGGAGACACAAGAAAATAATGAGGGACACTCATATATAGTACCAGTCAAAAGTTTGGACATATTCAGTGATTTTTCATGATTTAAAAATGTTCTGCATTGTAGACTAATACTAAAGTCATCCAAACTATGAATAAACACATCTGTAATTATTTAGTAAACAAACAAGTAAACAAACCAGAATATGTTTATATTTTACATTCTTCACAGTAGGCACCTCTTGCTTAGATGCCAACATTCTTGGCATTTTCTCAGTCAGCTTTATGAGGTACCCACCTGGAATGGCTTTCAGTTAACAGCTGTGTCTCGTCAAGAGTTCATGACTTGCATTTCTTGCCTCTTAATGTGTTTGAGACATCAGTTGTGTGTCTACTTTGAAGTAAAATCTAAAACATGTTTTGGTTTGTTTAACACTTTTATGTTTACTACATGATTCCTTATGTGTTCACTCAGAGTCTGGAGGACTTCAGTATTAATTTATAATTTAGGGAAAAAATGTAAACATTGAATGAGAAGGTGAATCCAAACTTTTGAATGGCACTGTATAAATTTAGCCTTTAAATCTTTATCATTATTATCAAGCTACAACAAATGTAATAATATACAAATTGTGTTTACATCATTTAACCCAACAGTATTGATCAAACTGATCTTGAATGGCTATGGACATCACTCACAGTTGATGAATAACTGTTCCTCTCGATTGGTGATGCTGACCAGGTGAGCTCCGAGGCTTCGGCAGTGCTGTTCCGCCTCCTCCCATGTTTGTCTTTCCGGGAAGTGCAAGTAACAGTGTCCTTGAAACTTTGTCCAGCCCTCCTCACACGTGTCTACATCTACAGCAACACATATGAGAGGGTCGGAGTTACGCTTTATTCCAACCTCTTACTGTGGAACCTGTTATGGCAAAAGCTAAAGTGCATTATTCAGGCCAACCCTGCTCCTTAAGATCTACCTTCCTACAGACTTCAGCCCAACCTGATCGGTCTCATTATTGGTTTCAGAAGTGCTTAATTAGCTGAACAAGGTGATTGGGTTGGAGATGAAACCTACAGGAAGGCAGATCTCCGGGAGGAGGGTTGGTGACTACAGATTAAGAGAGTAACTGTTATATATCACATAGTACAGTGTAGGAAAAGGCAGGGATACTTACATAACATCACATTTCAGTCCCAAAACTAAGAAACTGGCTGGAAATGATGTTTATTTACTCATTTTCCATCATATTTGGTGTACTAGTCGCCAAAAATTTTAATATTGAGAAAAAATTAATTTGTGTTCATAACTGAATAGTGTTTGAATACAAATTTACTCCAAAAACTCCAAATGAAATATTCTAATAAATTGAGATTCTGGATTTCAGATATTCAAGAGCTATAAGCCAAACTGATCAATGGCTTGAAATGTAATTTTACATGTAATCAATATTGAACAGTTTATATAGTTTTAGTAAACAGTTTACAGTTTATTAAATTATGGACGACTCACCATATTCTAATGTTTTGCGATGCGCTAGTATATATTGACGATTTATTAAGACAAGTCCTAATTCACACTTGGCATTAAAATGGGTCTTTTGTGATTGGACCATGTGTGTATAGGGCCAAATGCAGGTGTTGGTGGAGCCCATTGTGTTTTGGGCATTGGGAATCCAATCCCTTAAACTATCTTCAGAGGTCAGTGTTAGAGCCATAGATAAGAAATTCATAATTGTTTTGTTGTGTAAGTTAATATGTTCAGTAGATGTTTGAATAGATATGATATGGCTCTATATGTAAGTTTGTAATTGTTATGCATCCTGCCAATACAATTAGGGGCCGGAGTGTTAGAGCCATAGATAAGAAATTCATAATTGTTTTGTTGTGTATGTTTAAATGTGTAATTTCTGTATAATTTCATGGAAATAACAATAATGTCAGTTTAAGTTAAGAATAATTTGAAATTTGTGACTCCTGGTTTGGTAGCGTGCGTAAAGAGGAGAAGGGGCGGAGCTTAAATGTAGCAGAGAGACGGAAGGATTTGAGAAGCACGGATACACACAGTTTTTTGACCGTGCTTGCTGTGTTTAGAAATTTTGTGAAGAAAACTGTAAAAAGAAGAAGCTGGATTTACAATTTTCCTAGATAAAAACATTTTTTGTTGAAAACACAGTTTTGTATGCGTCCATTACTTTTAGAGTGCTTTTCTAATCCCTGGATGACACAGATACTGGATCTGCTGCCATAACAGTCAGGGACTCTAAATGGCAACATACTACTCCTTTTTGAACATTGAAGCATCCAAAGCGACAACTAAAATGCATCATCTCTGTTTAGATAAAAGCAGCTCTTGTATATAGATTGCCTCCACTCATTGATATTGCTAGATCATTGCTTGACACAGGACAAATGTTTGGGGTCAACAAGTATTTCAGACTGATGTTTGATACCATGCTTTGGAAGAACAGAATGTCTATGGCAACAATCATTAACCAAAAGGTTTGCATTTTCTTCATTAGTGATTGACCAAAGGCTGATGAATGCAGTTTGGCTGATGTACAGTATATAATATTGTTATCATATCGTATCTCACTACAATGCTATTCTAAGTGAATCTAGTCCTCATTTGTACATTTTCTACATACTTATGCATTGGCACTGGCATTAGCATTGTCATATATCTATACGAAAGCATTAGCATTGTCTGAAAATTCATATATCAGAGCATCATTCATTAACAGAACTAATTGCCAAGTAAACAACAATATGTCTCTCACTGTTCACTAATAACGGGTGTGAACAGGGCCTAAGTCAAGGCTGTCCAGTTTCAGTCCCAGTGGGCCTCACGCCAGCCCAATTTGGCAATTTCTCTGCTCAAACACACCTGATTCAACTCAGCAGTTAGGTACCAGATTTAGTAGGTGTGTTTGAAAAGGGACAAGACCAAACTGTGCTCCAGCCGTCCAGGACCAGAATGAGACAGCCCTGTGTGTAGTCATGTATGCACCAGAAGAGGAATCTATGAATAGGTCTTCAGTAGACAAGAGGGTTTTTTTATTCCACAGCTTACATCCTTAGCTCACCGTTCACCTCGAAATGACGTCAAGAACAAATACCTCAAAGAACTTGAGGAGGACCAGAATTTGTAGGTCTTGTCAGATGGAAACTGTGAACAGAAGAGCCACAGAGACTCTTTCTCTACCTGTGTGAGTTTCTAAGGAACAGCAATGTTTTCTCTGCACATTGGTATCATTTGTTCCTTTACTGCACCTTCTCCTATACCACACCTTTCCTTAATTTGAAAACATGACTGGCGTAAGCATGTGCCAACACACCAGTGCCACCACAGGAGCAGCTAGTGCACCGTGTCTGAATTGTACGGCATTGGTTTGGTTGTTTTTGAGAGATTGTTAGTAGAATTAGCTGAAGCGGACCTCGTACCGATCTCACAGCGATCCCCTCCATAGCTGGGCAGGCATAAGCATTTGAAAGCGTCCGCTACTTCCACACACGTGGCTCCATTGGCACAAGGGTTTGAATGGCACACATCAACCTCTGCAAATAAAGGTTCTGGGGGTTAAGACTGATGACTACAAAGAAGCTCTTGAGGTGGGTTACTCTTAGGTAGAACACCACAGCTCAAAGAATCAGAAATCATGAACCAATGCAACCCGTCGATCCCGTCTATTCAAATCATCAAACCAAGAGTCCGTTATTGGATTTATATGAAACATTTATTCCAATCAGAGTTTGGATGATAGGAATATTTCTTTGGAAGTTTTGGGTCACAGAATGTTGCACTGATTCGGGGTTCAGATTCAAGTCGAGGGAAGGCAGAAGAAAGGATGTTAGTAGCCATGCAAAAGGCTGGAGCGAGCAAAAGCGATGCTGAACAAAAACAACACATGGAGGCAATCAAAAGAGCTAATTGGGAGGTCCTGTAATGTGAGAATCAGGTAACCACACACATGCCAACCTGCAAAGTGGACGTCTCTGTGAGGATGACAATCAAGCACAAGCAAACAGATCAACAGACAAAACACACACTGACGGAAAACAATGACAGACAGAGAGAGGAGTATTCAATTAATGACAGAAATCATTTTAAAATATGTTTGTAGTAAAGACGACAATGGTTACCAGACAATAAATGTGCAATAAGACATCTCACACTTAGCAAACCACATTTAAAAGATAAAAGATTTGGTACAAAGTCTGAATAATTTACTTACCAAACTGGCACTCTTTCCCTATCAGTCCAGGTGGACAGTGACACAAGCCAATTCCATCCTGTACAGAACATGAGCCAGGACCACAGGGGTTTGGGTTACATGGGTCCACGGAAACTGGGATACAGATCCAGCGAGAAGGAGCGTTTGAGATGTTCAAATGCATAACAAATATGGAAGCCTGCATCAGTTTTGTCCCGTATTAGAGCAGATATTCTGCAGAGACTTTGACTAAATGTCAAAGGTGATTGACAAACTGAGAGCAGGAATGCACAATGATATCAGAGGCACATCAGTATCAGGAGATGACTGCATCAACAAAATAGCCCTAATCAGATAATATTGTATTTTGGGTCTACAGAACATTTAAGCAATGCCGATCTACTTAATGCTAATTCAGTCTGTAGTTCTACAGTTACAGACTGTAGTCCATCTGTTTACTCCTCCTTCCTCCCTGTTCTACAACAGTCAGGACCCACAGAGTGGATTGATCTCAGCATTGCAGTGACACTGATGTGGTGGTGGTGTGTTAGTGTGTTATATTAGACACACCTACCTTGTTGGTCCACCTTGTAGATGTAAAGTCAGAGACAGCAACTCAGCACAGTTTGTTTTGGTCATCCTCTACTTCATTGGTGGTCCACATGATGCTGTTGGCTGGATAGTTTTGGTTGGTGTGCTCCAGTAGTGACACTGAGGTGTTTATAAACATCTCTGTGTCCGATCCACACACTAACACACCACCACCACATCAGTGTCACTGCAGTGCTGAGAATGAACCACCACTCTAATAATACCTGCTCTGTTGGGGTCCTGATCATTGAAGAACAGGTGAAAAGAGGCTAACGAAGTATACAGAGAACCAGACGGACTACAGTCTGTAATGTTCAGTGTATGTGTACTGAACTCACCATTCTCCATGACTGGTATCTCCATGGCAGGAGGAGTTTGTACAGGGAAAGATGCTTCAGTTGTGGTAGCAGCCATAGGTGTAGGTGTTGTTGAATGAGACTTCAGGATGGTTTCGCCAGGTTCCGACAGACTTTCCAGTGGTCCCGAAGTGTCACTAAGTAGTCCTGATGGACCTTGAACTGACTGTACACTCAGAATATCATTTGAAACCACTTCGGATGGTTCTCCACTGCTTGAGATGGAGATATGGTGGATTCTATCAATTGCAATGAGGTGATCTCCACTGCCTGAAGATAGTCCACTCCCACTCCCACTCACCTCTATAGGTCCTTTCCCAAGCTCCTGACTTTGGGTAGGTGTGACAGAAATTTCCACCACGCTGGCATCAGTAAATAATAATGGTACTTCCCCACTGGCGGATGCTCCTGATATGTCCCCTGAAGAATGTCCAGATGTTCCAGAGAGAAAGCCACTCCCCTCTCCTGATCCATACACCAAAATCCCAGAAGCCTCTTGTTCTCCAAAGGATTGGTGTGTGAGGTCAGTGAAGCCTGATCCCAAGAAGGTGACATCGGGTAATCCAGAGCCACTTCCAGAGCCACTTCCAGACCCACTGAGGTCACCACTGAGGTTACCACTGAGGTCACCACTGAGGTCACCACTGGTATCGCCACTGATATCACCACTGATCCCAGAGAAAAAGCCACTCACCCCAGACCCTGATACATCTCCAGACCCACTGAAATCCACCTGAGATCCACCTAGCTCCTGAGCTGTAATGATGGAAGACCCCTCCACCCACTCGCCACTCATCATGATGATCCCACTGCCGCTGCCGCTAAGCCCAGAGAAGCCACTATAGCCTCCAGATGGAAACAAGCCTGATGGAAAGCCGCTGAATCCAGAGAACTCCTCACTGGAGCCTAGTCCTGAAGAGATGCCAGAAAGTTCTCCACTCTCGTCGCTCTCGCCTGAGCTGCTGGATGAGTCAGATGTAGACCCACTCTCCTCTGAGCTAAGACCTGAACCACTTCCTGATCCTGATCCAGACTCTTCTCCGCTGAAGAAGCCTGAACCCAGACCTGGGACGAAAGTGAGGATTCCAGCACTGCCTTCTCCAGCTTCCTGAGGTGTCCCTGAAGCTGATCCATCACCAGACAGAATGGATTCAACCGCTGAGAAGGTTACGTGTATGCCTGAGCCATCACCACTAAGGCCTGAGCCGGAGACGTCTCCACTTAGCCCAGATCCTGAAAGGCTTTCTCCGATGACTGAAGCCCCACTCGGCTGCTCCCCACTTCCACTCGGCTGATGTCCACTTCCACTTGGTTGCTCATCGGTTCCACTAGGTTGCTCTCCACTTCCAGTAGGTTGCTCTCCACTTCCACTAGACTGATCCCCACTTCCACTAGCTGATATGTCACCAGAGAACCCACTGGCTCCAGAGGAAAGGTCTGCAGAGCCAGAACCTGAGGGCTCCTCTTGAACAGGAGGAGCAACAGAGGGGCTTACTGTTGAAAAAGAGGCAGAATTATTAGAATGGTTATTAATATGAGCTAAATATATTTAAACATCACAATGAGTTCTAAAATCTGATTGGCTGAGCCAAGACTGTAGAAACTGTAAAATGCTTAATATACACAATACACTGGGTTACATTGTGCTCTTCCTGGAACACTCTACCTTTATTCAGAATGTACATGTGGGTCCTGTGGGAATTATTTCTTTTACAGGAGCTCCTCTATGTTTTATGACTGAGTTACCTAAAGTATTTTAGCTACCTCAGAGCTCGTCTAATCATTTCAATCCTGTCTGGATGCAAATCCTTTTTTCCAAGGTGACATTGTTTCTGTTGGAAAATAAAGATTTTTGGCCACTGATACTTGCCATATTTAGTCTCTTAATGCACAGATCCACCAAAAACCACCAATCACAAACCAAAAAAACATTCTTCTGAAGAGTAACTCAATAATCTGCTTGGTCTGGATGGACTTGGTGTCCACAGTCTACGTGGGACAGCATTATGAGGAGGAAAAAGAAACTGAAATGGATGGTAAAAACGAGCCCTATTAAAGAAGTGATTATAATCACAGCTACAGGTACAAGTCACTGTATCAATGTGGGCATCTTCCACACCTAGAGTCACAACTAATAACACTACTTTAAGATGCTCATTGCATAAGATACATTACCTGGACTTAACTGTTGTGGTATAAGGGTCAAGATCATCACATCCTCTTTGATTACCGTCACACTCACCTCCGTCTCATTGACATATAAGTAGAGGTCAGCTGCAAAATATTTAGTTGGTGTAAGCTTTGTTCAACACATTCCAGCAGTGTTTAACATGTGTGCCAGTGTTTAACTGTGGGTTAATACCTTTAAAACAATAGGCATCGAATTTGGAGTGCAGATCAGGATAGCCAGTCTGGTTGGGGAAGGTATAGACTGTATGGACGCCAAGTTTTCCTCCTCCACACTGGGGCCGGGGGTTATTAATGGGGTAGCGAACGCTGCGGTCGAGGAGCCAGCCAGCCCGGCACTTATCAAAGCCCTGCTTCCAGGCTGCATGCAGATCGGCTGTGGAGGCCAGAGAGGCGTTCTGACCCTGGCAGTAAGCCACCGCTTCATCATATGTGAATCCTTCAAATGAACTTGCATGGAAAACTTCCCCTGGAACAGAATAGTAAGCACGGGTGTTTATTTGACTTATTCTTTTATGTTTGAAGTGAAAAGCTCTTTATGCAGAATGATAACAGGATACGTTTAGATTTGTTTTTGTACTGTTTTTCGTCAAAAGTAATGTCCTATCTAACAAACGGAAGACATTTATACTGTATAAGTGGAGCAATTTCCTTCAACCACATTTGTTTAACCCTCTAAACTCTAAAGCTATTTATGTCAAATGAAAGCTGAGGTCTGTGTTTCATATAGTATCTACCATATCAAAATGCACCAATAGAAATGGTTCAAAATAACTTGGGAATTAAAGTTTACATCAAAGATTAGATCTAAGTAATGGTTCACCCAGAAATCAAACCTAATTTGTTATACCCATATGTAGTTGAACTTAATTTTCACCCAAATTAGCCCAGTTTTGTCAAAATACCCTATCCCAAACTGCAGTCAGAGCTTAATTAAGGCCTCATAGATTAGTTGGTGTGTTTTATTGTCATTGATTATTGATGATTATGTATCAGCAAACATGGCTATACTGATGGAATCATTCTAGTTCATTTAAGACCATGTCACCCTGACCTCCATGTTTTGGGCTGTGGGATGAAACCTGAGACACTGGAGGATATAACAATGTTTGGAGATACACCAGTAGTTACAAAACTGATGACTAAGTTGAAATTGGACTAAGGAACATTGGAACACAAAATAAAAGATGAAGAGAGGGGCCAGAAATAAGATCAGAGGAATCAGGAAGACAATAAAACCCAAATAGAAGACAAGACCCATATGGTCACCGGGAGTCAGAATCAACTTGATAATACATAATATTAATATTAATAATAATAATAAAAATAATAATAATAATAATAATAATAATAATAATAATTATTATTATTATTATTATTCTTGTTGTTGTTGTTACTATTATTATTGTTATTATTATTGTGATTTATTATTATTATTATTATTATTATTATTATTATTATTATTATTATTATTATTATTATTATAGGCTGGCTGGCTTGGTGATTAACATGTTTGCCTCTCAACGCTGAGGTCTTGGGTTCAAATCCCCAACTGGGTGGAGTTTACATGTTCTCCTGGTGTCTGCATGAGTTTCCTCCCATAGTCCAAAACCATGGAGATTAGATTAATTGGGTATTCTAAATTATCTCTGTATGTGTGCCCAGCAATAGATTTGTGCCCTGTCCTGGGCTTAGCTAGGATAGTGTAGGCAGGATGCGCTGCCCTACGCCCAGTGAAGGTGTAGGAAACTCACCGCGACCCTGATCAGGATTGATAATGGATGGAAGGATAATAATACTAATTGGAGTTTACAGGGTTAATATTTCCTCTAATTTCAAAAGAGCATGTAAGCTAATATGTACGGTATACCTCTTGGTTTGTCCATGTAGCAATACACATCATAGTGCTCATCAGCAGGGCGTAGCCCATAGGACCTCACACCAGGCAAATCCTCCAAATCACCAGAGCATCTCTCACGTGGGGACACGATAGGATACCTTCATTTTGAAAATATCACAGTATACCCACAGAACATAAGTGAATGCAGGTTTCTGGGTTATCCTTTATTATTTGTTAGCTTTGATTATTTATCATATAAAATCTGTAATAAAAGGTTCATTAAAGTGTCAAGATAAGTTTATTACAGAAACGTTACCTGACAGTCTGATCAATCAGCCAGCCTGCATCACACTGGTGGTACCCAGCTTCAAAGGCTGAATAAAGCTGCCGAGGACTTGCAATCACTGCACCGATGTTCTGGCAGGCTTGCTGGGCCTCGGAAAAGGTAAGAGCGTAGCGACTGGAGGCTACTCTATAGTGGAACACAACACCTGTGTGGGATATAAAAGAAGGAAATATGCGTCTCTTAGAACTACAGGAAATGTCACTAATAAAAGGCTTTTATTTTACAGCATTTCTATCAAACGTATTAATTTTAACAGTGATATACAAACAGGAATTCAGCCTCCACCTTTATCTCACTCATGCAGCGAGCACACATATACACACACATGTGCCTGAAGCAGTGGGCAGTCTTATCGTCCACAGGGCCCGGGGAGCAGTTGGGGGTCAGGTGCCTTGATAAAGAGCACCACACTGATGGTTCACCAGATGGAACCAGCAACATTTCAGTCCCAAGCTCATTTTAATTTATCATTCTTGTTTCCATCATGACCACAATTTTTGGGCTTCTCAATGAATTCCACATAACTGGCCTTGATATAATTAGCATAAAATATTTAATTAACATAAAAAAACATTTTTTTTTACTCTGGGACATGAATTTTGATAGCCTTAACTTCTAACATAAATTAGCTTCATTTTCAATGTAGACATAAATCTGATTTATTTGAAGGTATTTTGTGAAATAATGTTTTTTGTGGCCCTGCCACATTCCTGGCCACGCCCCCTACCTCTGCCATGTGCATTTCAATCACACCCCCAGTCACGTCCTGCCATGTTTCATTGTAAACACCTGTGTCCTGTTAAGTTCACAACCCTGCTTGTATTTTCCCTGTAATTAAGTGTTCTTTATAAGCCTTCCCTATGTTTCAGTCGCCGTCCGTCATTCAGAGTAGATGCCTCCATGTCATGTTTCTCGTCACAGTCAAGAGTGCATGTTTGTTTATTCTTATTATCGTGTTCTTTTTTGTTTCTTTAATAAAGTTTTGTGTTTTTCTGGATTAATGCTGCTTCCGTCTCCTCATGCTGCAACCTTACAGTTATCTATCTGTTCTATGTGCAATTTAGTTTATATTTAATGTATAAAAAAGTAACCAACACTGAACAGAGGATCACAAATTTGAATCCCGGTCATGCTGTTTGCCATCAACAGCCGGGACCCAAGAGAGCAAAAATTGGCAGTGCTCTCTCTGGGCGGGTAGATGGCGCTCTCACTTTCCCCATCACTTTCACATTGCAATGCCCACTGGCTCAGGAACCCTGTGTGCTTTCCTCCAAGCATGTTTGCTCCCCAGTGACGGTGCATCAGCGGTAGTTCAAAAAGAGGTGGTGGCTGGCATCACACACAACGGAGGAGGCTTGTGTTTGACTTCACCCTCCTAGAGTCTGGGACATTGCAAAAGTGATGGGGAGAGTCCTAATGGATGGGCTAATTGGCTACTGCTACATTGGGAAATGGATAAAAATGGGCAAAAAAATGAATCAATAAAATTATATATATATATATATATATATATATATATATATAAACAGTCTTATTTTGAATCAAAAATGTATGCATTTGACAAATATGTGTAAAAATGGGAGTATTAACATAAAAAGTAACCTGACCTATATTACATTTTAGTTAAAAAGCTTTTTTAAGTTAAAATATTGGAGGCTTCTACAGTGTAGCTCTGTATACTGTTTCTGGCTATATTATGTAGCTTTAAACTGAAACAGTTAATCTAGTGATCCTGAGTTAGTTGAAGAATTGTGAGTAATGTTCAATTTTGGGCAAAAGAATAAACATTCTCTTCTTATGGATTATCAACATTGCATGACTGATGCTTACCAGTAGGAGACATTACAGCATCTGTTACATTTTCACTTAGTATTTCCAGTTCCAGCTCAGGTCGGGTGGTTACCCCCTCTATCAGGTCCTCCGTGGCACTGGGTGGCGGAGACAGGGGCAGCTGGGTGATGTGCTCTGTGACATAAGCTGTGGTGCTGAGAGGCTTGAGGGTCACGACCTCACCTATCAGCTCACTCTCAGTGGAAGTGTGCTTGATTTCCTCGGGACGGTCGGTCACTATTCCCACACTTATGTCAGGCAGGCCTGAACTTTCTTCATCCTCTTCTAAATGAAAGAGAGGGCACAGTACATCAAGGTGAACGTCAATGAACAAAATTCTTCAACTCAAGATCTTTTCCATTTCAACGTTCCATCATTTTTTCAGATTCAATTTCTCATAAATCTGTCGGATCATCTTTGATATAGATTATAAATTAGAAGCAAACATGAGTTGAAAGACATTTTCATTTCATAGCATCTGTGCCAATGAACACTGCAATAAGAATACTCAGACAATATTATATTTACGTAGAGAACTGTAGCATAATACTGAGTATTACAATATTATACATTTGTTATACTGTACATAATGTAGCATAGGGGCAAATATCCTAATTAAAATGCACAATGTAATGTCACATCACTAATAAATGATATATACAGTGGTGCTTAAAAGTTTGTGAACCCAATATTAGACCCTTTAGACTCTATATGTCTGTATAAATATGACCTAAAACATCATCAGATTCTCACACAAGTCCTAAAAGTAGACAAAGAGAACCCAGTTAAACAAATGAGACAAAAATATTATACTTGCTCATTTATTTATTGAGGAAAATGATCCAATATGACATTTTTGTTAGTGGCAAAAGTATGTGAACCTCTAGGATTAGCAGTTAATTTGAAGGTGAAATTAGAGTCAGGTGTTATCAATCAATGGGATGACAATCAGGTGTGAGTGGGCACCTGTTTTATTTAAAGAACCGGGACCTATCAAAGTCTGCACTTCACAACACGTTTGTGGAAGTGTATCATGGACATGAACAAAGGAGATTTGTGAGGATCAGAAAAAGAGTTGTTGATGCTCATCAGACTGGAAAAGGTTACAAAAGCATCTCTAAAGAGTTTGGACTCCACCAATCCACAGTCAGACAGATTGTGTACAAATGGAGGAAATTCAAGACCATTGTTACCTCCTCAGGAGTGTCGACCAAAAAAGATCACTCCAAGAGCAAGGCGTGTAATAGTCAGCGAGGTCACAAAGGACCCCAGGGTAACTTATAAGTAACTGAAGGCCTCTCTCACATTGGCTAATGTTAATGTTCATGAGTCCACCATCAGGAGAACACTGAACCACAATGGTGTGCATGGCAGGGTTGTAAGAAGGAAGTCACTGCTCTCCAAAAAGAACATTGCTGCTGCTCTGAAGTTTGCTAAAGATCACGTGGACAAGCCAGAAGACTATTGGAGGAATGTTTTGTGGACGGATGAGACCAAAACAGAACTTTTAGGTTTAAATGAAAAGTGTTATGTTTGGAGAAAAGAAAACACTGCATTCAGCATAAGAACCTTATCTGATCTGTGAAACATGGTGGTGGTAGTATCAGGTTTGGGCCTGTTTTGCTGCATCTGGGCCAGGATGGCTTGCCATCACTGATGGAACAATGAATTGTGAATTATATCAGAGAATTCTAAAGAAAATATCAGGACATCTGTCCATCAACTGAGTCTCAAGAGAAGGTGGGTCATGCAGCAAGACAACGACCCTAAACATACAAGTTGTTCTACTACAAAATGGTTAAAGAACAGTTACCGGAAACGTTTAGTATGAAAATCTGATGTTTTAGGTCATATTTATGCTGCAGCAGATATAGAAAATTCTAAAGGGTTCACAAACTTTCATATACTACTGTATACACCCACACCCACACCCACACACACACACACGCACACATATATCCAGATATGAAGACCAAGGCAGGTAAAACTTAAAAGAAGCCATGTCCAAATGGTCACACCATGCAGAAAAGTGTTTAAGTGTATATACACTGTAGACTCACCTGTGTAACAGATAGCATCATAGCGTGAGTCTGGTAGGGGGTAGCCTGTCTGATTGGTGAAGCGGTACACAGTGCGCACACCCAGCAGGCCTCCTCCACACTGGGGCCGGGCGATGTTGATGGGATAGCGGACGCTGCGGTCTGCCAGCCAGCCTGCATTACATACATCCATCCCAGCCTTCCAGGCCAGGTACAGCTGACCAGTGGTGGCTAATGTAGCACCCAGTTTAGCACACTGAGCCTCAGCTTCATCAAAGGTGAACTTTTGTGGTGAGATAGAGTAGAACACCCTTCCTGTAACAGAACATAAGATGACCTCAAATATTTGCCCAAATTTCCAAAAT
Source organism: Crenuchus spilurus (assembly GCA_036984385.1). Taxonomy (NCBI): domain Eukaryota; kingdom Metazoa; phylum Chordata; class Actinopteri; order Characiformes; family Crenuchidae; genus Crenuchus; species Crenuchus spilurus. Next base: position 1,941 of record BRDA01054144.1, on the reverse strand, counting down.
TTTTCCAACAGCTACTTAAGTTGTGTACCTGTCATATTCTGAGCAAAGCAGTACACATCATAAGTCTCGTTTACATCCCTCACTCCATACGTTCTGACCCCGGGGAATTCATACTTGTCACCATAGCAAGCCTCTCGAGGATCATGGATAGGATACCTTGGAATGAAAATAAAAGTCTTACAAAAATAATCACATAAAACATATTATAACTATAATATACATCCTCAAACAAAGGTTCTTGCTGTTAGAGTAGACAGTTTACAATTTTATTAGTAGTTTTGCTGTCAAAATTTGGCAAAAGTGCCAAAAGTGTTATGTAAACTGACCTGACAGTCTGGTCAGCAAGCCAGCCTGCATCACACTGATGGTAGCCTTCATCATAAGCTGCCTGCAGCTGCTCTGGACTGGCGATCACAGCACCGTTCTGAATACAGGCTCCCTTCGCTTTCTCAAACGTCAGAGTGTAACGACTGGTGATGGCACGGTAATGGAACACAATACCTAAGTAAAAAAATTTAATAGTTTCACTATTAGTTATTGATTAGTTATTAGTAATAGTTTCATGCCCCCTACTCCTACTGCTTCTATCACAGTCCGCTAGGGTTGCCACCAGAGTGTATATGGGGGAGGGGGATTCCGTTGTGGGTTGGGTGTGGCTTGAATGTTGCACCTATATAATAAAAACTCTTACACTGTCATAGAAACATTATATAGCAGACTAAAATTGCCTTCGGTAGATGCTATTTTTTTAAATTGTGCACCATTTTCAGATGTATCTTAGCAATGCAGACAACGCTTGGTCACGACTCACACTAGTGATGTGCTCTTATGGCTTGGTTTACTTAAAAGACCTCTTACAGCTCCCAAATCTTCTTTTGCTGCTTAGCTTAAACTAGTAATAAAATAATGTCAATTCAACAATGAATGAAATTAAATAATTGTAGAAATGCAAAAACAACTGAAATAATTGTTTTTTCTAAATTATTTATTTATAGAGTTTTGCATTTTACAGAAAGAATAGAACAAAAACAAAGAGAAAATAATTATATATAAGTATCTGGCTGCTACACTAAAAAGAAAAACGTACTAAGTACATGATGACGGACATAACATTGGTATTAAATGAATAAAAACAAATAAGACGTGATAAGGAAATAATTAATTAATAGTAAAACACTATATCACTTTATACACTGGTACAACGTCGGTCTATGAATATATATTAATAAAAGAGAAACAAAAACAAGATAAGAAAGACATTTTACGTTTTGAGATATTTATTTATTAAATCTTTTTTGTTAATAAAGTCAACAAAAACGTAAAGATGTTAATAAATTAAAGTAAGTAACAACTTAACTGTAATAAAATAATGATCAAATTCGATTCGTCGTTTTCTTCTAAACCCTCGACATTCTCCA
>BRDA01054133.1:0-24456 GCA_036984385.1 Crenuchus spilurus | reverse complement strand
CATTAGTTAGTATAGTCTAGGTCTAAATATCATCTTAATGACACTCTCTGAGCCTTAAAGAAATGATTCACTAATAATCATATTTACACAATTTTTAATTTATCCTTGCTGCAGCCGATCAGCCAAGACATATTTGGAGTCTAAATATTCTCCTTTAGTTTAGAACTGGAGCTGCGAGGCTAAGCCCTTTCTGTACCAAATACAGCCCAATTAAGGCACTTACAGGTCAGTTAAGTCAATGATAGTGGTATTGTGGGCCAAAACTGGCACAATTAGCAGTCAGGTTCAAGGGTAGTGATGGCGTATGAGCTCACTATGAGCTAACCTACCATGTGAAATGTTGGAACATTTCCATTTTGGGCCAAAACTGGGCCAAATGTAGCCATCTAACTGTATCTTTTGAGTTATTGTTTAATTTGGGTTAAATTGAGGCTGTGTTCAGATTAACTTGTCACCATCATTCAATGGCATTATGTGGGCTGATTAATGTACTAATTGTGGGCTAGAACCGGGCCATCATTCATTTGCTAACAAACACTAAAACTCACTATATACTGTAGCCCTGTTGTTTCCCATAAGGCATCACCAAAAGTTCTATAAACCTGCTTAAATATTAATGAAGTTTGCAGCTCAATTCTGCATCCGGCATCTTACAATGTCCATATTTAGGTGACAATTGACTTCTAATATTTGTTAGCAACTCCAGTCCTAAACCAAAGTTAGGGGTCTGGTCTTGTTTACCAGAAGGTCGCCAGTTTGATCCCCGGGTAGGTCATGAGTGAAGTGCCCTTGAGCAAGGCACCTAACCCCCAACTGCTCTCTGGGTGCCATGGATAGTGTGTTTCACTGCAAAGATGGGTAAAATGTGGCGATCAAATTTCTCCACTGCGCAACTAATAAGGGATTATAAAATAAAAAATAAAAACATCTCAGTAAACACTGTTATCACTGGAATAGGAGATTAGTCCATAATCAGCTTTACTAAAGCCTATAAACACACTGTCAATAACCTGTGGGAGACAAGAAAACTGAGCTAAAACGTTTGGCACTGTCTTGTCAGACTGAGTATCTGGAGAATAAGCATTTGTGGATTTTATCAGAGTCTCCAAACAGCTTTTCTAAAAGTATGTTGTCATGGAAAATGTGCAGCTTAATGGCTGACCCCAAACTTCTGAGCATTATGTTTGTATGTATATGTTACATCCTCAAAACCCAGAGGAATCTCTGCAGGTGTGAAGACAGAATATATTACAGTATGTTGTTAATGTATCCTAAATATCTGAATCTATATAAGGAATATCAGCCACCGAGGTGTCCCATTATATAAAATAATGAACGAGGTGGAGGCAAAGAACTCTACGACGTGAAGCGGAGCTTTCTCAGCTATATTCATTACTCTGGTATAACAGGACACATTGAAGGCCATTTTACTGTGTATACCCCAGTTATTACATTTAGGTGGTATTCTTTATGAGTACAAACAAAACAAAGAATTTACCACAAAAATCATCCATTTTTGTCACTTTGTTATTGTAGGCTACTCTGACACAGGCTGTCAACCAATGAATATTTACTATGATTGCTGTGGTTGCTGTTTCCAGATCAGTGGTATAGAACAGTGATTAAACTTATATTTACTGGATCTACTTCATAGGTGTCCACTGCTAGCCAATCAGTTAAGAGGATTTCTTGCCTCCAGGATAAAATCGGTAATATTTAATTTACATAATTGTACGGGTAAGCCCTCCTGCTGCTAGATCATTCCAAGTTACTCAGCGTACAAAATTCATGTTCTCAAAATAATCACTGTTCCTCATGTTTTCATATAATGTGCAGTATTTCCCAAAGTATTTATGTATGTTGTATATACAATTTGTATTTCAAATATTGCAATGAGTTATGGATGCATATAGCACTGTGATACTTATGAAAGTATCCAAGTCTTTTTTCATGTTTATTAAACAGTCCTCTTGTAAATTGGTTGTCTCTCTGGCATGTTTACAGAAGATCTGTTTGAGAATCAGACTAAGCCATTCATTTGACGCAATTCATTTATTTGCTTTATTTTACCCAGGAGAGGGGGGAGACAAAGTCTCCTTGGCATTCCCATGTGAAGAGATGTCAATGACAAACACATCCAAACAAGAGAAACAGGGCTCGAGGAAGGGTTTCAGTCAGTTCGTACATAAAATACATTTACTCTGATATTTCATTTATCTTGGCTCCTTGCACAAGTGTCTCTTTCACTTAAAAGTCCAGACAGCAACCGTCTGTGCTATTAGATCTATAGATACATCTGTGTAGGTTGAAATTGAGGGCTTTGGAAAAGCACGGTAACAGCAGGAAGGGGTTGAGGTTTGGCATTTTGGCTCAAACAGTGCCACCTGATGGCCTGTTTTGGATCTAGATAATGCTTCAAGAGGAAGGGTGGTCAGTGTGGAGGAGAGTTATGGAAAAGCAGGGTCACTGGTGTGGTTGAGTCTTGTAATTTTGGCTTGAACAGTGCCACCTGAAGGCCTGTTTTGGATCTAATGACCTGTTTTGGTCCAGCAGTCTGGAATGTCCTACCTGATGATGCCAAAAGAAGGGTGGTGGGCAAGAAGTACAGCTTTGGAAAAGCAGGATCATGAGGCTGGTTGAAGTTTGTGGCTTTGGTTCGAACATCATGACCTGGTGGTCTGATTAGGATGCCACAGGAAGAGAAAAGGTGGTAGATGTGAAGGGAAGTGGTTGAGTTTTGTGGTTTTGGCTCAAACAGTATTACTCAATGTTCTGCTTTGGATCTACATGATGCCACAGGATGACAGCGGGTTGGCAATGTGGCAGGTGCAAGCCGATTGGCAGTACTGGCGCACCGTCTGATAGCAGCTGCGGTCAGCATCTCCTCCCCACTGTACGGTCCCTCCAGTGTCGGACGGCAGCCGGCTCAGAATGCTGGTGTTGATGGCCAGCGCAGCCAAACCATAGTCGGTGAAGAGGACGGTCTCACGGCGGCACGTGGGGCAAGAGATGAACTTGTACTTGGGACAAGATTCATACAGAATCTGCAAGCACTCCTCACACACCGAGTGCAGGCAGGAGAGGATCCGAGGGCGCTTTCCTGCAAAGTTGTACATATGCCCACATGTCGGGCAGTCCAGTGGTTCGCATGGCATCACCGGCCCAGAGGAAGTAGAGGAAGAAGAAGAAGAAGTGGATGAAGATCGAAGAACGTACTGGTTCACAATTACATCATCCATCTTGTAGTGGAACTGGTGGTAGCATATCTCGGTGGTACTAGCTTTGCGTTGGGCTAAGTAGCTTGCTTCCCGCCGCAAGACTGGAGCTGGAGGAGATACCAAAGGCCTGGGGTTGACCACGGTGTTTCCATTGACTTCCAAGGACAAGTCGCTGCAAGCTTGGTTGACAATAACCTCCCCTTCACCTCCTCCATCCCAGGCTACCCGTGGAGGAGGTGCAAATCGAGGCTGAGTGACTGGGACTGGGCACTCCCGTGGGAACTTCTCAGATTGGATAATTTTGACTGTATCCATTGGGATGGTCACAGGCTGGCGCCGCAGGCAGGACATTCGCTCTGGGAAGTGAAGGATGGTCTTTGCAGTTGGTTGACTATGTGTTTTGTTGTGTCCAACTCACAGCCCTGTGGACGCTGTCTTTATTATAGTCAGAGGACAAGAGTCAGCCATTGGAGGGTACATAGGGACGGAGGTTCTTGTCCATTGTTCTGCCAAAGCCTTTCACTGGACGCAGTTCCTTATGTGGTCACAAATATTCTTTTTGAAAACAGATTATCAGTCTGCAGATCAGAGATTCTAAAAAGTTATCCAAGCCTACACAAAGTAAAGTAAGTTGCAGTGCAATGTTTGCAATATCTGGCAGGTAACAAAGTCCAGTGACTTAAATGTCCAGTAGATTACAGTAGTTTGAAGTTTGAAATTAATGACTTACACTGTTATTAATACTTCACCTACAAGCAAAAATAATACTTTACATCCAGTTTTACAAATGAATTGCTGAACACAGCATAGCATTTAACACTAAACCACAAAGATAATTCTTAATATTCAAGTTAACACTATAAATTCTTCATTTATAGTGACATAGATACAATAAGCACCTAACACAGAAGCCCCTTTAAGAAGGCAAACAGTATAAGGACAGAATGTTTGGGTCTGTCCTCGAGAGGTTTCCAAAAGGAACTAAAACAGTTTCTGTTGGAGTACTACATCCAAGTCAATGGCACAAACACCATGACCTTCCCTTTTAAAGAGTTGAGCCAGAGAAGCTCTGAAGTTCCTGCCTCCAGTGAGATGATAAGTGGGGCTTTTTTAGCTCAAAGTTCTTGAGATGAAGCAAGTACTAGAAGGCCTAATGTTGCTTGAAATTCCTCAAGAGGTATGTGGTTTCAATTTAAGGGGGTGTGTGTCCATTCTTGGGTGACTTGACAGCTTCAGGAGTGTCCCAGGAGTCAAGCCAGATCTTGCCTCATTTCCCATGCAGTTGCAGACGTGGAGAGTCTTAGGTAGTTTCTCTTCCTGGGGACAAAGACAAAAGAGGGCAGGTGATGCTTATGTAAGAAAATGACAAAGCAGTCTTTTTTTAGGTCCTTGTCCACATGCCAAGGAACCTTCTGCAATTGTACAAAGTCACAGGCCAAATAAAACCCATAATTGTGAGGCAAAGCTCATACACTGTTTGAAACATAGCTGCAGTGTCCTGCAAATATTTGGAGACAGTTTGTTATCTTTTAAAATGTATGGTTCTATATTCATTTCATTAGCAATGCCTCCACTACTACAGGAACTTCACCTACTTTACCTACTTTATAGGTCATCTATATACGTACATATACAGTTACAGACTATGTAATCTATTCCTGCACACTTTGTCAACCCCCTCAGTTTCTGATCACAAGACTGCTGTTGTCCAGTTATTAATTGGATGATAGTCTATTCATAGCACAGCAGTGACTATGGCATTGTAGGATAATGACAGTGTGTGTTTTGCTGGTATAAGTCTGGTAGAAGTGGTAGAAATGTATGAGGGTAGAAATGTATTATTTGCAACAGGCACAAGAAACAAATCAAAGACAAAGTATAGAAATGGAATTTTATTTTGTCAAAATACTGAACTGTCAGCAATAACGGAATACATTTGATTTTTTCTGTAATGACGCAAATGACATGATTGTCATATATTTTCATATTATTACATATTATACAGTGAATGTCGAAGAACACAAAAAGCAGAACCAGAAGAGTTGGGTGTTTCATGGCTGGCTGGATGGAATCCCAGCAATCATTTACATAAGAATAGTTGGTGGCCCATCAGAGGGAGGGGGGAACAAGAATCTCAAAAAACCTGAGAATGCTAGTGTTAACACATCTGATACTGAGTCACGGCCCAGACAACAGCATCTCTGTGAACAGAAACTGACCATTGACCAAGGACTAGAATATGTCTAACACCACATACAACTTGTATGTGACTTTACTAATGTCATTTAGGACCTGAATCTCAAGCTGGGCTGGGCTCTGTGGAAACTGACTATTAATGAAGAACTAGAGGATGTTCTGTTCATCAACAGACAATTTACAGTCTCTAACTGAACACCATCTAATCAAATCAAGTGAAATAAAATTTATTTATAAAGCACTTTTTACAACTGATGTTACAAAGCAGCTTTACAGGTTTAGTAATAACAATCACCAAATCCCCAGTGAGCAAACCAACAGCGACAGTGGCAAGACTCCCTCAGAGCTGGAGGAAGAAACCTTGGGAGGAACCGGACTCACATGGGGGACCCATCCTCCTCTGGTCACTAATTATAAGTTCTTGATAAATCACATAATCCTGTGATGCTGTTGTGGTGTTCAGGTGTACTGATATGGTGACAGTAATGAAACAGAAATGATGATAATAATAATAATAATAATAATAATAATAATAATGATAATAATAATAATTATTATTATTATAAAGGTAGCAGCCAGTAAAGTCCATATAAACTTGATTGTTGTCAGTAGTGTAGGGCATCTGGAGCAGGTAACAGTAGTTGGTTGTTGGTGGGCAGCTGGTCTAAGGTGGCATCATGCAGAGATAGTATTCACAAAATAGTACCTGAGGTTTATAGTATCTAAAAAAGAGGAGTTCCTTATAGTCACCATAGTCACCAGGGAGCACTTCAACAAATATGAAAAGCTAGCTGTGCTCAAACATTTGACTAACAGAGTAAGACTGCAGTTAAAGCAGCTTGGTGAAGCAGGCTGTATGCTTCCAAAGCCAAAAAAACTGCAACCATCTGTGATCCTGCAGGGAACCAAAAGCTACAGAGGGGGGGAAACTGACCTTGCTGCAGGACAACCTGTCCAAGCACCACAGAATAGCTGCTTAATTCTTTATTTCATGCCATTTTTATGGCTTATAGTAGAGGACCACAGACTGCAAAATGGACGTTAGTGTGTAGGCCTGCAGTGAGTCAGCACCAGTTGAGCAGTTTAGGAACAAAATCACTTTATTCTGTGTTGTGACTTGTATAAGTTAGTCATCCACAAGGAAGTCTATGTGTGTGTGTGTGTGTGTGTGGGGGGTTCAATCTGTTTCAGTATTACAGCCATACATGTACATTCTGTAGAAGAGGGGACACCTTGCAGGTCATCACAAAGACAAAACTTTAGGTTTTTTTAGGTTTAGATGTAAGACTGTCTTTTAGTTACTGAGATTAAGGTTTAAGTTTAGGTTTAGGTGAAAAACTGTCTTGGTTACTGAGGTTAAGATTAGGTTTAGGTTTAGGTGTGAGACTGTCTTTTAGTTACTGAGGTTAAGGTTTAAGTTTAGGTATGTGTAAAACTGTTTTTGTTTATTGAGGCTTAGGTTTAGGTGAAAAACTGTCTTGTTTACTGAGGTTAAGATTAGGTTTAGGTTTAGGTGTGAGACTGTCTTTTAGTTACTGAGGTTAAGATTAGGTTTAGGTGTGAGACTGTCTTTTGGTTACTGAGGTTAAGATTAGGTTTAGGTGTGAGACTGTCTTTTAGTTACTGAGATTAAGGTTTAAGTTTAGGTATGTGTAAAACTGTTTTTGTTTATTGAGGTTTAGGTTTAGGTGAAAAGCTGTCTTGTTTACTGAGGTTAAGATTAGGTTTAGGTGTGAGACTGTCTTGGTTACTGAAGTTAAAATTAGGTTTAGGTGTGAGACTGTCTTTTGGTTACTGAGGTTAAGATTAGGTTTAGGTTTAGGTGTGAGACTGTATTTTGGTTTCTGATATTAATGTTGTTTACGTTTAGGTGTAAGAGTTTTTTGGTTACTGAGGTTAAGGTTTAGGTGTAAGACTGTCTTTTGGTCACTGAAGTTAAGGTTTAGGTTCAGGTGTAAGACTTCCTTTAGTTACTGAGAATAAGGTTTAGGTTTAGGTGTAAGACTATGTTTTGGTTACTGAGGATAAGATTAGGATTAGGTGTAAGACTGTCTTTTAGTTACTGAGGGTAAGGTTAGGTTTAAGTTTAGGTGTAAGACTCTTTTTTGGTTACTGAGGTTAAGGTTTAGGTTTAGGTTTAGGTGTGAGACTGTCTTTTGTATACTGAGGTTAAGGTTTAGGTGTAAGACTGTCTTTTGGTTATTGATGTTTAGGTTTAGGTTTAGGTGTAAGACTATCTTTTGGTTACTGAGGTTCAGGCTTAAGATTACTCAGCTACAATAATACACAATTCAGTGGAATGTCACTGAAAATATAGAAGTGCCAAGACTGTGTGTGTGTGTGTGTGTGTGCTTGTTTGCCAAGGACGGGGAACAGTGTAGAGAAGTGAAGATCTGACACATTTACTGTGGTCCTATGAGTGAGTGGGTGGAAGGATGAGAAAGCAAGAGGCAGAGAGACATACAGATAGAGGGAGAGAAAGACAAGAGTGAGTGAGAGAGCAGTACACAATAGTCAAAGAGAGAGAAAAAAAACAGAGCAAGAGAGGTGACCTAGATGCTGAATGAAAGATGAGAGAGAGAGAGAGAGAGAGAGAGAGAGAGAGAGAGAGAGAGCTCTTAGTCAGAGCTGCTATTTATGAGCATTTTATCTCCTCTTCGTTTCACAGCAGCCCACCATCGTCAGATTCACACACTGACAAATCTCCATTTTACCCACAAATCTGCTACTGTTCTTCCATCAAGTTATGACTAATAAGACCACAGACCTCTTTATGTCCACATGTATGTGCGTAGAGAATTCCTATTGCTCAAATATTGCTCATTGACATTTCAGGATACTTAAGATTCCCTTAAAATTCCCTGTGAGAAATAGCAGATAAAATGGAGACAAGATACCTGAGATAAACATTATAACAGTCCTAGATGAGAAACAGTTGAGTTCATATTGAGAACCCGGCCTTCTATCTTTTATTTGAGCACAATGTGAGACTCGAGGAGACTTTCTCATGAGAAATGTCTGAGCAGCAGAGCTGAGACTTAGAAGCTAAAGCCTCCACTGGGTTTCTGATCTCTGGGATTGTTTTCTAGGAGAAACTACTGAGATGTTAAGCAGATGTACTGAGCTGATTTATACAATACAGCTTGGATCCAAGAAGTAACCACCCTACTGGTCCAACCTGAAAGGCTGCAATGAATTTGCCGGTCAAACCTCAGTTGATGGTCCACCCACAAAGACTAAACACAGCTCATATTCAATTGTAATGGAAACCTCACAGACAGTTATAACATGAAATATTTATGAATATATTGCCTGAATGTTTCAGATTGACCATTATTTTACCATTAACTACATCACATAACGTAGTTAAATGATGGTTCACTGATGGTATCCATTACAAAGAAATCAGTAAGGTTCTGTACAATGCACCATTTCAAATAAAACCATTTTGAAAGACTTCATTTACATCTCAGTGTCTGAATTATGTTGAAATTTGGGTGGAATTCTCCTTCCTTCACATCTTAGCCATCCATCATTTGCATTCATTTTTGACTGTGTTGCCATGGCACCAAGGAGCTGCGAGGCAACTCCGGAAATAACCAGAAGCGTAGGCACACACACACACACACACACACACACACACACACACACACACACACACGTCAGTATGCATAAGATGTGGTGGAGAAAATGGCGGCTATGCTCTGAGCCTCTCAGTAAACAGCTGAGATAAGAGCGTATCAGCAGGCTGCAGAGACACTGCAGCTCACAAATCTGATCACATTTAACATTTCACGTCATTTGGAAGCTCTCGTCATCCTTTTGAGTACTGACTCAACCAATCAGAAGCTTTTAAAACATCTTACAGTGACCTACAGTCAACAAAACATAAAGAAAACCTGAAGTAAAAACTTAAAACTGGATGTACACGATGAATTTATGAGGTTCCTATATGCAAAATAAACCAGAGTCAAACAAAGTCTTTACCATCATCATCATCACCATCATCATCATCATGGTCATCATCATCATCACCTCATCAATCATCACTGTCATCATCCTTACTTCATCATCATCATCATCATTCATCATCATTACATCATTCATCACCACCATCATCATCACAATCATCATCATCATCACCTTATCAATCAACAACATAATTCATCATCGTTCATCCTCATCATTATCATTACCTCAAGATCATCATCATTCATCATCATTCATCCTTATCATAATCATTTCCTCATCATCCATCATAATCATTTCCTCATCATCATTACCTCACCATTCACCATCATCATCATCATCATCATCACCTCATGACTCATCATCATCATTCATCATCATTATTATCTCATCATCATTATCATCATTACCTCATCATTAATCATCAGCAGCATCATTATCACCACCACGACCAACATCATCATCATCATCATCATCATCATCATCATTTCCTCACCATTCAACATCATCATCATTACCTCATGACTCATCATCATCATTCATTCTCATCATTATTACCTCATCATTCATCATCAGCATTACCTCATCATTCATCATCACCACCAGCATTATCATTACCTCACCATTCATCATCATCATCATCATTACCTCACCATTCATCCTCATCAGCTTCATCATCATCATTACCTCATCATTCATCACCACCATCATTATCATTACCTCACCATTCATCATCATCATTCATCCTTATCATTATCTTTACCTCATCATTCGTCATAATCATTACCTCACCATTCACCATCATCATCATCATCATCATCACCTCATGACTCATCATCATCATTCATCCTCATCATCATTATCATCATTACCTCATCATTCATCATCATCATTACCTCATCATTTATCATCAGCAGCATCATTATCACCACCACGACCAACACCATCATCATCATCATCATCATCATCATCATCATTTCCTCACTATTCAACATCATCATCATTACCTCATAACTCATCATCATCATTCATCCTCATCATTATTACCTCATCATTCATCATCATCATCATTACCTCATCATTCATCATCAGCATTACCTCATCATTCATCATCACCACCAGCATTATCATTACCTCACCATTCATCATCATCATCATCATCATCATCATCATTACCTCACCATTCATCCTCATCAGCTTCATCATCATCATTACCTCATCATTCATCATCACCACCATCATTATCATTACCTCACCATTCATCATCATCATTACCTCATCATTTATCATCAGCAGCATCATCACCACCACAACCACCATCATCATCATCATCATCATTTCCTCACCATTCATCATCATTACCACATGACTCATCATCATCATTCATCCTCATCATTATTACCTCATCATCATCATCATTACCTCATCATTCATCATCATCATTACCTCATCATTCATCATCACCACCATCATTATCATTACCTCACCATTCATCATCATCATCATCATCACTATCTCACCATTCATCCTCATCAGCTTCATCATCAGCATCATCACCACCACCATTATCATCATCATCATTACCTCAACATCATCATTGTTCATCATTCATCCTCATCATTATCTTTACCTCATCATTAATCATCATTCATCCTCATCATTATTACCTCATCATCATCATCATTCATCACCACCATCATTATCATTATCTCACCATTCATCATCATCATCATCATCATCATCATTACCTCACCATTCATCCTCATCAGCATCATCACCACCACCATTATCTTCATCATCATTTACCTCATCATTCATCATAATCATTTCCTCATCATCATCATCATCATCATCATTACCTCACCATTCATCAACATCATCATCATCGTCATTACCTCATCAATCATCATCATCATCATCCATCATTCATCCTCATTATTATCATTACCTCATCATTCATCATCATCCTTAAATTCATCCATGATCATTATTCATCCTCACCATCATTACCTCATCATTCATTCTCATCATTATTACATCATCATCATAATAATAATCATCATCATCATTACCTCATCATTCATCCTCATCATTAATACCTCATCATCATCATCATTATCTCATCATTCTTCATCATCATTCATCCTCATCATTATCTCATTTTTCATCATGATGAATCATGATCATTATCCATACTTTACCATCATCATCATCATCATTACTTCATCAACATCACCTCATCATCACCTCATTAATCATCATTGTCATCATCCTTACTTCATAATCATTACATCATCATCATCATCATTCATCCTCATCATTATTACTTCATCATCATCACTACCTCATCATTCATCATCTTCAGCATCATTATCAACTCCATCATCATCATCATTACCTCATCATTTATCATCATCAGCATCATCACCACCACCATCATCATCATTTCCTCACCATTTATCATCACCTCATGACTCATCATCATCATTCATCCTCATCATTATTACCTCATCATCATCATCATTATTACCTCATCATTCATCATTCATCATCATCACCATCGTCATTACCTCATCATTCATTCTCATCATTATTACCTCATCATCATCATCACCACCATCATCATCATCACCTCAACATCATCATTGTTCATCATTCATTCTCATCATTATCTTTACCTCATCATTCATCATAATGATCACCTCGTCATCATCATTATTACGTCACCATTCATTATCATCATTACATCATGACTCATCATCATTCATCCTCATCATTATTACAGCATCATCATCATCATCATCATCATCACCTCATCATTCATCATCATCGTTAACTCATCAGCATCATCACCATCATCATCATTCATCATCATCATCAAAACCTCATTTTTCCTCATCAGCATCATCATCACCATCATCATTCATCCTCATCATTACATTACCTCAACATCATCATCATTCATCCTCATCATCATTACCTCATCATTCATCCTCATCATTATTACATCATCATCATCATCATCATTATTACCTCATCATCATCATCATCATTATCTCATCATTCATCATCATCACCTCATCATTGATCAGCATCATTATTACCATCATCATCATTCATCCTCATCATTATCATTACCTCAACATCAACATCATTCATCCTCATCATCATTTCCTCATCATTCATCCTCATCATTATTACCTCATCACCATCATCATCATAATCATTACCTCATCATTCATCATCATCACCATAACCATCAGCATTCATCCTCATCATTATCATTACCTCAACATCATTCATATTCATCATCATTACCTCATCATTTATCATCATCATCCTTACTTCATCATCATCATTATCATCATTGCCTCATCAATCATCATCATCATCATCCATCATTCATCCTCATTATTATCATTACCTCATCATTCATCATCATCCTTAAATTCATCATCTTAATTAACTCATCATGATCATCATCATCATCATCATTACGTCATCATCATCATCTAATTCACCATTCATCATCATCACCATGTCATCACTATCCTCATCATGACTTGCTACCATCAGTTATTTATTTATTTTAATCTTACACTTACGTAGCGCCTTTCATGACACCCAAGGACCCTTTACAATCGACACACTCCATTTAGATAATTTACACACACTCAACCGCACACACCGGCAAGAAGCAGCAGCCAGTCACGCACAGCATACTCTCAACCAGAACTGACCGTCCACCTGGAGGACTGCTTCAAGTACTAGGGGTATCACCCAGGACAGAGTGCCAACCATATCTGGACATACATGCACACATACATACATTCATACACATACATACACATTCATACACACACCAGGGTATTTTTTAGAGTATCCAATTCACCTGATCTCCATGTTTTTGGACTGTGGGAGGAAACCAGAGTCCCCAGAGGAAACCCACGCAGACACGGGGAGAACATGAAAACTCCACTCAGATGGGGACTTGAACCCAAGACCTCAGCGCTGAGAGGCAAACGTACTAACCACTAAGCCACCGTGCCGCCCCATCAGTCATCATCACCATCATCAGTTGTCACCATCATCACCATCAGTCATCATTATCCACATCATCATTATTTGTCACTATCAGTTATCATCACCATCAGTTATCATCACCATCATCAGTTGTCACCATCATCCTCATTATCAGTCATCATCATCATCATTATCAGTCATCACCATTTGTCATCAACAACATCTTCAGTCTTTACCATCTTCATCATCTTCATCATCAGTTATCACCATCACTCATCACCAACAGTCATTATCAGCATCAGTCATCATCACCATCAATCATCATCAATATAATCATTTCTGATACTGATTCTGATCAACATCATCAGTAATCATCATCACCTTCAGTCATCACCATCATCATAATCATCAATCGTCATCATAATCATCAGCACCATTGCCATCATCATCCTGTCATCACTATTCTAATCAACATCACTTGCCACCATCAGTCATCAGTTGTCACCATTGTCACCATCAGTCATAACCATCAGTCATCATCACCATCAGTTGTCACTATCATCATCAGTCATCCCTATCACCATCATCAGTTATCACTATCACCATCATCAGTCATCGCTATCATCATCATCAGTCTTCACCATCATCAGTCATCACTATTCTCATAATCATCATCACTCGTCACCATCAGTCATCACTATCAGTTATCATCACCGTCATCAGTTGTCACCATCGTCATCAACATCATTAGTTGTAACCACCATCATCACCATCATCAGTCATTATAGTCATGTCATTACTATCCTCAACATCAGTCATCACCATCAGTCATCATCATCTTCATTCTTCACCATCATCAACATCAAGCACCATCAATCATCATAATCAGTGTTCATCATCATCAGTCATCACCATCATCACAATCATCATCATCATCATCATGATCAGTGTTCATCATCACAATCATCATCATCATGATCAGTGTTCATCATCATCAGTCATCTCCATTGTCGTCATCATTTTCAGTTTTCACCATCATCATCAATCATCATCATTATCATCATCTTCAGTTATCACCATCATCACAATTATCATCATCATCATCATGATCAGTGTTCATCATCAGTCATCACCATTGTCATCATCATTTTCAGTTTTCACCATCATCATCAATCATCATCATTATCATCATCTTCAGTTATCACCATCATCATCATCATCATGTCATCACCATTATAAGTTATCACCACCACCATCATCATCATCATCCTCATCATATCACCATCAGTCATTATCAGGGTTCTAAATTAACTTTTTTGATCACCAGCCAATGTGGCTGGTAACTCTCTAAAGTTACCTGCCAATCAGAATTTCCACTAGCCAAATTTTATGCCGTAAAAATAAGAGAAATAAGTGCCACTGAATGCATTTGATAATTTTATTAACATTATTATCATGAAAAACACAACATATACCATAAAATATACACAGAAAGTGCAAACAGGTTTGGGATCAAACCTGTCTATCTATCTATCTACATCATTATCTATTATCTACACAATTATCTATCTATCTATCTATCTTTCTATGTATAAATATTATTTGAACCATGTCCTCAGCGCTATTTTCACTACAAACTGCGTGCAGCCAATGGGCGTATAATGTCATGACGTAGTGTTAAGGCATATAGTGTTCATGGGAAATGTAGGAAGTACTGCCAGGGGATAAATGACCGAGAACGGCGCCTTATGTATTGGCTAGTAAGTTTTTATTAACACCCCCCAAAATGATTTTTTACCCACATTTGGCGGGTTGATTGAGAACCCTGTTAATTGAGAACCCTGGTCATCAACATCAACAGTAATTTTCATCATCTATCATCACCACAATTACTTTTTCACCTCAAATTTACAACTAAAGAGCTTGCTACTCACTCACTCTCCCAGAGGAAAAATGTACTACTCATGTTTTTTGATGATTTGATGGCTCAGGCGCCCTCCTTCAGAGAAACAGCTTGATAACAAATAACAATCTTGCCTGGGGTGAGTCACTCGTCCCTGTGCTGTGCTTAGGAACATTGTTATTGGGCATTTAAGGCTCAAAGCCCAAACCCCCTCCATGCTAGCTCCAAAAGCCTGGGCCTGGTGGTTAGGGATCTGATGACTTGTGACTGAGAACGTCGTGGTTCAATCAGGTCATGACTGAATTGCCCTTGAGCAAGGCACCTAACCCCCAACTTTTCCCTGGGCAGCCATGGATAGGGCTGTCCACTTCTTCGGGCACATGTTCTCACAGCCTAGTGTGTTCACTACTCTGTGTGTTTCACTGCACAGGTGGGTTAAATGCAGAGGTGTGCAAATCACATTGGCAAAGATAAATATAATAATAATAATTGAAAAAATATTTAAAGTGAAAGTAAAGTTTGTACATCCAACACTATGTATATTTATATAGTATGTATGTTTACATTTTACTCAGAATTTCTCCTCTTTTTCACAGTCTAATGCTGGCTGACATGCTAACATATAAAAAGAAACTGAGCATTAAAATGATTATTTTATGATTGTTATGATGACGTGACTAAAATAAAAAACAAAGAACGATTTGTAGGACAGTAAAGCTTTCTCTCTCTTAGACAGACATTATGTAAGAGGCTTATCCCAGCAGCAGCAGGAGTATTAAAACAGTCCAGGCATCATGCTATTGCTGATGCTAATGTTACTAGTACACTCTGCAACATTGTCCAGTACTGGACAGATGTAGGGTCATTAATGGTTATAAACTGGATGCTAATGGATCATAATGCACACATTTCACCCCATCAGGATAATCAAGAGAGAAAAAGTGAAAGCTAATGCTAATGCTACCTCAACATTAGCATACTGCAACCAAAATATATTTTATCTAGTCTATATATGCTCATTATGTAGTTATTGTTTGATTATAATATAGTCATTTAGCTCATTTATAGTCAATCTGACCTGTTTTAAGTAATCAGAAACTATGACCTAACTGGGAGATTATTTTTCATTTTTAAACTATTATTTTTGTAAAAGAATCAGAACATCGGGTATAGGGTTTCAGTGCAGATTTTAAGGATGTGAATGTATCTAATATCAACCAGAAACAATCATAATGATAAATATTAGAAATACTGACTAGATTTCATGTTTTCACTTAATATAATATTGTGTGATAATGACAGAATACTCACAAAAATACATACATACACATATAATGTACAAGCATACATACAAGTAAACATACATACCCATATGCACATACTTACACATACAATACAGAAAAAAATATACACACACATACACATACAGTATAAAACACATACTTACACATCTAGAACATAAGCATATACTGTACATACACATACAGCACACAAACGTATGTACATACACACATATACACACATATACACACACATACACATACAGTATAAAACACATACTTACACATATAGAACATAAGCATATACTGTACATACACATACAGCACACAAACATATGTACATACACACATATACACACACATACAGTATAAAAACACATACTTACATACAGTATATAGAACACAAGCATACAGTGTACATACATATACAGTACACAAACATACATATACACAAAATATAGAAAAATACATACTGTATATACACACATATGCAAAAACTGCAGGGGCGGTACAAGGGCCGGGCTATGGGGCTATAGCCCCGGGTCTTTTCTCAATAGCCCTGGGTCTTATATCCAACCCAGAACCGATTGACCAACAAGCGCTCCCACCCCCCTTCTGCCCTTCTGAACGAAACTGTTCATGCAAACGATAACCCCCCTCCACCGGACGACAAACTTCCCACCTGTCCTCTTGTGGGGGCTGAAGCCCCGGGTATCAAAACTTCCTACGAACGCCCCTGGAATACTGTACATACATACACATATACACACATAGACATTCACATACAAATTGTAAACATATACTGAGAAATACAGTCAAAAGTACACAAACACATACAGTACATAATAATCTCAACATGTGTGTAAACTGTGATTAATCTCAGTACCAACTCACACACTGACAACACTGCAATCTCATTCATTTCTACAACATTCCTGACCACACACACACACACACACTAAATAAAAACAACTCACACACACATGCACCACCCAGTACATTCCTCAGCCTTATCCTCCTCTCTCGCTCAGTCTCTATCTCTCTCTATCAGTGTCCACATGTGGGTATGACTGCGTTTCAGTGTGTGTGGTTGTGTGTGTGTGCATGTGAGCTGGATTCCACCTGCTCAGATTGATTATGAGAGAAAGAACATCATGTTTTTGTGAGATTCTATCTACGTCTCAGTCTGTCCAGTCACACAAACAGGCTTGGCTTGATACATTTTCTACACATGTGGTCACACACTATATTGACAAAGTATTGGGACACCTGCTCATGATTTCTTCTGAAATCATGATTACTAAAAAAAAAAGAGTGTATCCTGTATCCTCCAGGAGGCAGCCATGGCCTAGTGGTAAGGATCTGGCCTTGTGGACATGACTGAAGTGCCCTTGAGCAAGGCACCTAACCCCCTAACTGCTCCCCGGGCGCCGGTGGATAAGGGCTGCCCAGCACTTTGGGCACAAATTCTCACAGCCTAGTGTGTTCACTAGTGTGTGTGTGTGTGTGTGTGTGTTTCACTGCACAAATGGGTTAATTGCAGAGGTCAAATTCTGTTGTGTGAAAATCACATTGGCAAATTGGTTGGAGTAACTTTTGTAGCATCGCTGTGAGGATTTGACTGCATTCAGCGACAAGTGCATCAGAATATTGGAAGATTACCACCTCAGCCCCACCTCCACCATCTCATACTAAATGTACTGAATGGAGCAGAGAACACAGTTCCACTGCTTCACAGCTCAATGCTGGGGGGCTTTATATCCTAACCCACACCTGGCATTAGACATGGTGCCAATAGGATCATGTTTAGTCTTATTCTATTGGCAGGACTTCTGTACAAGGACTAGACAAACTGTATGTCTGCATTTAATCATCTGTGTCAACTTAAAGTAGCTGAAATAATTTAGTTGAAGGTGTGTCCACAAACATTTGGACAGATACTGTATTACAGTGTACCCTTCCTGTGTTATGTTTTTAGTTTAATGCAGATTCAATTGCAGTAATGTTATACAAATGGGAAAATCAAGCTTCCCCTCTCACTTAAAGCCCAGATTACCAAAACTGAAGTGTTCTTATTTAGAGCACATTGTGAGAAAAATGCTGAAAAAATCATGAAAAAAGACAATTCTGTTCTGACGAATCTGATTAATCTTGAACTAGCCATTAAACGGGAATTCCACCAATTTTTCTAGATAATTCAGTGGATGAGATGTGAATAAAGCCATTCACTGTGGTTTAATATGAAATGGTTCATTGTAGAGAAACATGCAGACTCTTTACTCTGGTGGTGAGAAGAACCAGATGTATAAATGAAATATTCTGATAATATGAGATTCTGGATTTCTGATTGATGAGCTATAAGCCAAACTGATCAAGATGAATCCAAACAAGAACTATCCAAAACCATCAGTGAAGCTACATGTGTCTTAGCTTTCAAATGTAATGTTGCCAATGGTAAAATAGTGATGAATTAAAAAAAAAAAAGTTTTGTTTGAGGACTATTTTTCCTTATAGCTCAATCCACTGTCAATGCTTTTTAAACCTTCATAAAGCTCACACACAAAAAAACCCCCAAATTCTGGTCATAAGACAGCATGTCAATAAGACTAAACTCTCCAGGTGTCTGGTTCCTATCACCACCAATGTGAACAATTTTGATTTAAAAACTGGTGGAATTTCCCTTAACAAAAACCTAAAACTTAATTGAATTAAGACTTAATAATTACAAACAGTATTACAGTGGTCACATAATGATTATTACTGGCTATATCCAGTTTTCAGTAAATGTTAGCAGGGAAAATAAATCTCATACATCCCAGAGCAGGTGTTATTACAGGTTAACTACCTGCTTAAGTGATAAAAAGATCAAATGCTGTGTGTGTGTGTGTGTGTGTGTGTGTCAGGTTAATGCCACATTGTGAAGACCAAAGGATCACAAAGTGAAGACATGTTTTAACCCTCTGGTGTCTGAAGGGTTTTCAGACATTTTTATTTTTTATTGTGGTTACACAAATTCAGAGTCAAAACAGTAAGAGTGTCATTAATATTCTGATTAAATCTGCTCTAAACTTAGACTTTCCAAAAACCTGTTTTCAGATGTGCTGATATATTGTGAAAAAACACTCTAAACATTTCTAGGCAAGACTTTTGTGCTCAGAACTGAATAAACAGAGGTGTTGGGTACACACTGTACATTATAACTTTTAGAGATTGTATGCCGTTTTATTTCTAAAGCTTAACTAATGTGAGATGACACTCTGTTTTCCTTAGCCACTAACCCTACACTGGATATTTTATGACAGGTGTGAGGTGTTATGGTTAGTGTTAGGGTTGGTGTTAAGGTTAATGTTAGGGTTGGTGTTACGTTTAATGTTAGAGATGGTGTTAAGGTTAGTGTTAGGGTTGGTATTGTTAGTGTTAGGCTAGTAGTAGTTATAGTTAAGATTTGGGTAAGTCTCCAGAAAATTAATGAAAGCCAATGTAATGTCCCCACAATGTGTGTGTGTGTGTGTAAGGCAGCAGTGTTTAATAATTCAGTGGCTGTCATTCAGTGCAAGCGTCAGCCATTTTGCCTCCAGTTCATTGAGGAGGACGCTTTGTTCTGGCTGCTGCTGCAAAGACAGAAATCCTTAAACACACACACACACACACACACGTTTACACACACTCGTTACAAACTGTACTAATCTTCACAATGTACATAATGTCATAACATTCCTCTTCACTACACTGACAGTAGTACACTGTAATTTACTGCTTTAATATTCTCATTAGGATAATCTCCAAAATGTAAAAAAAAAAAAAAAAAAAAAAAAAAAAAAAAACCATCTTCCTTCAGACTAATTTTGATTAATTTCTGGTCTGTTAACCATTAACACACAGCTAGTGTTCAGTCAGTCACTGTTCAAATTATGTAAACATCTTTTAAAAACAAGAATACCAAGCTTTTCTTGCTGGTGGTTTATAATGTACTATAAACTAATACTGTCTTACTGTAATCTGCCATAATGACACAGTAATATAGCTGTTATATAGTAATACATAAAATATTAAAGGTACTAGTAAACTAGTATAGTATACACTATAACAGGCATAGTATTAATTACTAATATTAAATATTAGTAATATATAAAAGCATCAATTGGTAATATATAAAATATTATAATAGTGTACTATAAAATAGCTTATGATGAGTTACTGCAACTTGACTCATATGCAGTCACTTGACCATGCCAATTTAAAGCAGTTGTAACATGCTAGTATAACATTACTATTAGAATTCACTTAATGTAGTACTTAACTATAATATTGATACATTTGCTAGAAGATTGTACTATAATGTAAGTTCATATGTTTTTGATTATGTTAATATAACATTTATCGGAAATGTACTATATCTTGTCTAACATAACATGTATAGCAAGAATGACATACAATATGACAGTGTGATGTTCACTGGTAGATTGTACTATAAAAACACTTTGTAATAAAGCATGCTTAATTACAATTATTATATATAATAATTAAAAATTATATTAATGGAATGTTATATTAGCATAATATTTACTAGTATAATGTATTTGTGACCCTGCATGCCCCTGGCCATGCCCTGGCCATGCCCCCTGCCTCATCTTTGTCTCAGTCACGTGTTCTGTGTGTGTTTACAAACTGTCACCTCTTCATGTGCAGTCTGTTCATGTCTAGTCCATGGCCCCAGTTACATGACATCATGTCATCATATTCACCTGTGTCTTGTCTGCTCACAGCACTCTCCCATCTTATGTCATGAATAAAAGCCTTCATAGTGTTTCAGTCCACATCTGTCATTGTATATGTAACCCTTGCCATAGATACTAAAATATACCTGTATAATAGTAACATTTCATTGTTAATGTTATAGCTCTGCAAAATACTATAATATACTTGTATAACAATACATCTTACTAGTAAATGTTGTTATTCCAATGTACTATAATATACTTGTATAATAGTATATTTTACTTCTTAATGTTATATTACTACAATATACTATAATACACTTAATAGGACATTTTACTAGTAAATGATAGTAAAATGTACTATAATTGTTTGTGTAATTATTATGAATACATTATTGCAGTGTAATATAATATTAATAATTTTTAAAATAACAAAAGTAATTTCAATAATATTTATTAATAACCTCAAGTGCTAATGACCACAGCATCTCTGAACTTTAACACCAATATGATTAATTGCACCTGCTATTCATGCTGAGACTGAACACTAAACTCAGGGAATTAATAATAATAAAAACTGTAAAAATACTGATAATAATTCTAATATCATCAGTGGTAGTATTATAATAAAACCACAATGATCTTATGAATAATTACTGCAGATATAAAAAATGCTTTAATTTGGTCATGCCACTACACTATTTTTGCTAATAATTGTTAATACTGTTAATACTTATGATATTAATGACCACTACTTATCTGACTTTAACCACTAGCACAAAGGCATAAATAAATGTATAGAAACTGAAAATAAGCAGATAATCCATAACTACAAACACTCATGTCAACATTTAATGATAATAAAGATTATAATGTTGAGAACACAGTCATGTTGTTTATGTACACAGTAGTGATGTTTATCATCTCATTAAAGCAATGTACAATAATAATAAGTAAATAATAATAATAACAACAACAACAACAGTTTCTCTGACCATGCCCACCAGCATGAGTAATTGCACCTGCTGCTGATACTCACATTCATATAAAAACGTTACTGATAATGTCCAACCACAATAATTACACAGACAAAGCAACTACTTATTATAGCAGTAAAGGTATCCATTAGCACAGATGCTAATTAGTGCATATTAACCAGCATTCCTATCTGCTTAAGAGATGCATATCAGAGAAGCTTCTCTGAGAGAATGGAGTTTTAAATGACTCTAAAATGATGATGAAGATGATGTTAAAGATGTAAAATACAGCTTTAACACAGATAATATCTAGAACAAAGAACTAATAAAAGAAATCCAAAGATAAAGGAATGTTAGATACATCAGGAACAATGCATGTTTTGGTTCTGAAATGACTGCGTAATATCATGAATGTCCTGGATGAAGTTATAATGACATTAATATTCAGAATGGCTGATATTTGACAGCAATCCATTCAGCGAGGCAGTTTATTTACTATAGAAGTCAATATAAAGAGCTGAGTACAGTCTATATGTCAGTATTTAAGAAATATGAACAGTTTTGAAAGTTTGAAATATTGAAGACGTATTATAGACATTTCACAGCATGTACATTGATATTGAATGCAATTAATGAGCCAATTAATCCATTAATAGGACATAAGATATTCCGAGCAAATCTAATAATCAGCAAAGTGAATGAAAAAGGAGGTGTGTGTGTGTGTGTGTATGTGTGTGTGTTACATGGAGGGAGGTGTGCATGCCAGCAGTGGAGGTTATGCAATCATAGCAGTACACGCTGTGACTGCAGCAACTGTGCATGAAGCCCTACACACACATTCACACACACAGATACACACACAGGTCCGTCTTGGCTGTAAAAAGTCAATCAGTGCATGCCGTTCTGTCAAAATGGTCATTTTGTGCAATGTCTCCTCCAAAAGTATGAGTCACTTGGAACGTGTACCTACTGAGGGTGGGGGGTGCTTACTGTCACAGCATGTATATACAGTACACACACAGACACACACACACACACATATATATATATATTACATTATATTACATTATGTAATATATAGCCATGTAATTATAAAGGTTTGGATATGTTCATAACACACACACACACACACACACACACACACACCATCATATCTCTACAGTTCTGTGAACAAAGGTGTACATCAAAACAAAGTGACGCAATAGTATACACTGACTTACGCACACACACATACATACATATATATATATAAATGTGTGTGCGTGTGTGTGTGTGTGTGTGTGTGTGTGTGAATATATACATATATATATATATATATGTTTTCCTGTGTATTTACCTTTGTTGTGTGTTCTGCGTAGTCCTGACCAGATGTGTGTGTCCTGCGGTAGCAACAGTCAGTTCCAGTAATGATGATGATGATGAGGCTGATGGTGCTGATCCGTGTGCTTGCTGTGATGAAGGCTCAGAGTCATGTTCACTCTCTCCCTCGCCTGTATTGTTCTGGCTGAGGATGGGGGGATGAGGTGAAGGAGAGACAGAGCATCCCTTCTTCCCAGAGGAGGGTGGAGGAGGAAAAAATGTAGAGATGCGTCGTCACAGCGACAAGGATGATGTGGAGAGAGAGATAACAGATGAGCAGTTCTTCTCTTTCTTCCTGCCTCTTCTCTCGATCACTCTCTTCACATCCCTCCAGCCGTTCACTCCTCCAGCCTGCTCATACCTCTCTCCCTCCTCCTGCTCTCTCTCTGCTGCCTCTCCTCCCTCTTTTCTCTTTCAGCACCAGAGTGTCTGCAGTCTCTCTACTCTCTCTGAGAAAGGTTGTATCTCTCTCTCTCTCTCTCTCTCTCTCTCACACACACACACTCTCTCTCTCTCTACCATTCACTTTGTTTCTGACTCTCACTCATTCTATTTCACTCAAACTGTGCTTTCTTGAGTCTCTCTCTCTCTCACACACACACACAGACACTCTCTCTCTCTCTCTCTCTCTCTCTCTCTCTCTCTCCCTCCTGTGAATGCTCCTCTGTGCTTCTCACAGTGACACACACACACACACCCTCTCTTGCTCATGTGTGTGTATATATCTCCCCCTTAGACCTTTCTATGCTTCAGCCATTTACTCTCTCTCTCTCTCTCTCTCTCTCTCTCTCTCTCTCTCTCTCTCTCTCTCTC
>BRDA01054130.1:0-16281 GCA_036984385.1 Crenuchus spilurus | reverse complement strand
GATAACAGTGTATCACACACTATCAGACACACATAATCAATTCTATTAGAGACGTCTGATCTTTAGTCTGTTTATAGATAACAGTGTATCACACACTATCAGACACACATAATCAATACTATTAGAGACGTCTGATCATTTGTCTGTTTATAGATAACAGTGTATCACACTATCACAGACACATAATCAATACTATTAGAGACGTCTGATCTTTAGTCTGTTTATAGATAACAGTGTATCACACACTATCACACACACATAATCAATACTATTAGAGACGTCTGATCTTTAGTCTGTTTATAGATAACAGTGTATTACACACTATCACACATACATAATCAATACTATTAGAGACGTCTGATCTTTAGTCTGTTTATAGATAACAGTGTATCACACACTATCAGACACACATAATCAATACTATTAGAGACGCTGATCTTTAGTCTGTTTATAGATAACAGTGTATCACACACTATCACACACACATAATCAATACTATTAGAGATGTCTGATCTTTAGTCTGATTATAGATAACAGTGTATCACACACACATAATCAATACTATTAGAGACGTCTGATCTTTAGTCTGTTTATAGATAACCGTGTATCACACACTATCACACACACATAATCAATACTATTAGAGACGACTGATAATCTCAGCACAGTCTGAGGTCAGTATATGATGATTGTGGCAGTTATACAGTGTACATTAATATTAGGGGTGAACTGATTTTTAGGGCTGATTCTGATTATTAGTAATAAAGCACAGTTATAAGAGATATTTGGGGCTTTTATTCTTTAATCACAAATGTGATATTTGTCGTGTGATGCAGCTCTTAGTCACAGCTTGTATTAAATGATCTCAGTGTAATATTAGAACATTATTAAAATAAAGAGTTTTGAGGTTTAGGCAGCTGTAACAACACTGAAAAGCACATTTGATTGTATTTACTCCACATTTCTAACATGTAGTTCTGTGTGTGTAAGACTGGGCAGTGATAATAAATACATGCTTTTATCAGCCAATGCTGTTCATCTGAGAAATGTTACATATTGTCTCTGATCAGTTAGGGCCAATTATTGCTCAAAACTTACATTTTATTTGTACGTTTTGGCACGTAATATGCAGTAATATCCAAATATTATGAGCACCTATGTTCTTAATAGTGAACAAGCACACTTATGTGTGATATGCAGGGTTTGCTGATAACAGATGTTTTGTGTGATGCAGAAGTATCGGCCGTCGTCTCTCGGAGCTCACGAGTTCGTCTTCGACCCGTCAGAGGTGTGAGTATCCCAGATGTGTGGATCTGTCACTGTACGACACTGAATAAGCCTGATGAGCTGATGTGTGTTGTGTTGTCGTTCAGAGACACGTTTCAGTACACTCTGGAGGCGAGCCGGTCGCTGCGGCAGAAACAGGGAGAGGGGCCCATGACGTACCTAAACAAAGGCCAGTTCTACGCCATTACACTGAACGAAACGGGCGGCAACAAACGCCTCCGACACCCCATCAGCAAAGTGCGGGTGAGACAGGCTGTTCGCAGTGCTTCATGGGTAGTGCAGTGATTATAGTGGACTTCTGCTAGTCCCACCCCAGACTTTTCCTTATACAGTGGTAACCCTACTTACGAGCATCCCTACTAACGAGTATTCCAGGTAACGAGTCGAGATCTCGGAATATTTTTGTTCCCGGTAACGAATAAAATTCCAAGTAACGAGTAGCGTAAATTAGGTCAAGTATGTCAACCGCTAGGGGCGCGGCGGTCGTAGCATCCCCTAGATGCTAGCGTAGAAGAAGAGGTCAGTCATTACCTTTGACCGCTGTCCAGTGAAAGTGAAAGTGCTAGTGAAAGTGACACAAAGACAGCAAAAGGTAGTGAACAAGAAAGTTAGATACATTTTACTTTTACTTTTCATATGATAAGTGTAACCATGCCATACACGTACGCCCGTCCTCCTGTCCTCCTTAGCCGCCAGCCTACACGAGCATCGTCGTCGTCTCTATGTTTTAAAAACCCATATAAACACATTATTTACATATTAAAGTATACTGTATATTGGCCGTCTGACACGGATTAATCAGTTTTACATGTATTCTTATGGGGAAAATGCATCCAGCTAACGAGCTAACCAGCTAACGAGCTAACCAGCTAACGAGCTCGGCTCCTGTACGGATTAAACTCGTAAGTAGGGTTACCACTGTAGTAAAGATAAGCACAGTGGGTCAAAAGTTTAGGGACAAGCAGCCTTATTATGTATTAGTTTGTAATAACTGAGCATATCTGACCGTAGACTGATCAGGTTATTTAAGGGATAATCTATAGTCAGAGATGGAAAATAAGTCCTGACGGGACAAACAGGAAAGCTTTCAGTGCCGTCCATCATGTTTGTTTACATCTACAGTACGGCTTAAAAGTGTATGAACCCTTTAGAATGTTCTATATTTCTACATAAATATGACCTAAAACATCATCAGTTGTTCACACAAGTCCTAAAAGTAGACAAAGAGAACCCAGTTAAACTAATGAGACACAAATATTAGACTTGCTCATTTATTTATTGAGGAAAATGAGCTTCAAGAGCTGTTAACAATATATTATAATAATTATTTAGAGTAAACTAAACTTTATATGAAGAAGATACTTTGAAGAGCATGAAGATAAATACACATTAAGCGATAGCACATAGCTCAGAAGATGAGGTCTCCAAACTTTTGATGGACAGTGTATGATGTAGACTCTTTCCTCTCTCACTCTTCCCACACAAATCCCTCCACACAGAGCGTGATCATGGTGGTGTTCAGTGAAGATAAGAACAGAGACGAGCAGCTGAAATACTGGAGATACTGGCACTCTCGACAGCACACGGCCAAGCAGCGGGTTCTAGATATCGGTAAGCATTCACATCCCTTTTACTTCTACAGCCGCTCACATGGGTTCAGTGACGGGTGGCACAAAATAATCAGGAATCGTAGTGAATATACTCACATTTATTTATGCACTTCAGTAGTGATACATTATGGTTGTGCATAAGCAACAACCTAGCAATCACATATCAACAACCCAGCATCCACCAAGCAACCTCTTAGCAACAGCCTAGCAACTGCTTAGCAACCACCAATCAACCTCTTAGCAACAGCCTAGCAACTGCTTAGCAACCACCCAGCAACCACCAAGCAACCTCTTGGCAACAGCCTAGCAACTGCTTAGCAACCACCAATCAACCTCTTAGCAATAGCCTAGCAACTGCTTAGCAACCACCCAGCAACCACCAAGCAACCTCTTAGCAACAGCCTATCAACTACTTACCCACAACTGATTAGCCACCCCATATCAACCACACAGCAGCAACTTAGCAACAGTATAGCAACCACTAAGCAACAATGTAGCAACCACATAGCAACATTTAGCAACTGATTAGCAACCCCATATCAACCACACAGCAACAACGTAGCAACAGTATAGCAACCACTAAACAACAATGTAGTAACCAAATAGCAACCATGTAGCAATCACATAGCAACCTCTTAGCAACCACCTAGCAACAGTGTAGTAACTACTTAGCATCAGTCTAGCAACCATATAGCAACCACATAGATACATCATAGCAACCATCTACAACAGACACTTTTACCTTATTGACCATGTAGCAACAGTCTTGCAACCGCCTGGAAGTGGAAACCACTTTCACTGTGCAACAATCCTGTTAAAGTGGAGATTTTTAAAGTGGAAACTATGCAAAGTTACCTTTAAAGGTAAAACATATTTTTAAGGTCCAGATGTGAGTGCAGCGTTAGAAAGGAGAATCAATTAATTTGAAAAATGTCTGAATAATCCAAACAATCAGACTTTTTATGTGAAATGGTTTATTATAGTGAAACATTTTGACGTTCTTTAAAGTGGCGGAGAAGAGAACCAGACGTCAAGATACTTTTTTATATGTAATGTTGAAGATGGTAAAATAGCAATAAATCTGAATACATGTTTTCTTTCAGACCTCACAGAACCTTCCATGTTAATCTAGAATGAAGTGTTTCACCTCACACCAGTTTGTTTACATCTTAAACATTTACTCATGCAGAACATGTGATGGCTGGAATCACACATACATACACATTACACTTATCCAGCGGAATCCCCCGTTTAACAAGAGCAGCACAGTGAATGTGATGATTTAGGAGTGCAGGGACTTAAAAACTACACACTTAAGTGTAAAACTAAAGAAGCAAACTTCAGACATCAAAGGTTTTGGCTGATTGACCACATTTGGAGTAAAGGGGGCAGGGTGGGGGGTGCTGTGCTGTTGAGCTGGAGAGCCTCAGGGCCACAGGAGATTGGTTCCTCTTAATTTCCTGCAGTAGTTAAAGACCCTCCGGTGCTAAACAAAAGGTTGCCTGAGCATATAATAGAAAAGCATTTCAGAAAAAAGGAAACATTTTTTTATTTAAATCAAGATTTGACTCTTAATAAAGACTTGCTGAATGTAAAAGCAGTATTCAATTTATTCAATATTCAGTAAAATATTTTAAGTCTGATCTACACCACATTTTGAGATCTGGAGTTTAAGAAAGTCACTATATAAAATTAACTTTAATATTATTATTATTATTATTATTATTATTATTATTATTATTTCACTAAAACATCAAACAATATTATACTGATAATAACACAAATTTGAATAAATCCTTTCTCTTCTCTTCATTAATCACAGGAGACTTTTATTTTGGAAAGTCCTGAGCTTCAGAGTGAGATGGTGTTTAATCTGCGCTGCTCCTTTAAGAGCGTGATCTGTTGTTGCTGTATGCAGTGAACATGATCTAACAAAACTAAACATTCAGAGAGTCTGAAACTGAATTTTGAAGAAGAAAACAGAACAAGAAAATACACTGATCAGCCATAACATTATGACCACACTCACTGTCTATTTTAGCTCCACTGAGCTTACAGGTGCACTTTGTACAGACTGTAGTCCATCTGTATCTCTGTATACTTAGGTCAGGAATCCCACAGAGCAGGTGTGACTGATGTGGTGGTGGTGTGTTAGAGATGCTCGAGATGTCCACACCTGCCTTGCTGGACCTTGTAGATGTAAAGTCAGAGACAGCAGCTCAGTCTTGTCCTTTATTGGTGCTCACAGGATGGTGCTGGACAGTTTTGGTCAGTTTAAAAGCATCGGCAGCCCTGCTGTGTCTGATCCACTCAAACACACACTAACACACCACCACCACATCAGATCAATGTCACTACAAAGTGCACGTGAATGGTCAGTGGAGCTGATAAAATGGACAGTGAGTCCTACACACACATACACACACACACATACACACACACACAAACACACACACACACACACACACACACAAACACACACACACACACACACTCACACACACACACACACACACACACACACACACACAGGTTAGTATTGTGCTGCTAGTCGTCTGTATCAGTCAGGTGTTGTGATTATTCCAGCTGACAGGACAGACTGAGGTTTCCCTGCTGAGTGAGGTTTAGGCTGATGTTGACAGGCTGTGACCTGCGTGCAGCGTAGCGGAGGCGGTACGTGAGAAAGACAGTGAGCGGTGAAAGTCTCAGGCTTGTTTGGACAGAGAGAGGAATGTCCTCTTTAGCAGACCCATGAATGGCTAACCTGAGCACTGTTTACACCAACACACTGACAGGCAGCTCATAAACACATATTAACCTTGACTTTACCTGCCGGTGTTACAGCAGCACCACGGCTGACCAGAAGGCCAGTACTTCTGAATATGTAGTGATATGCTCAGTACTTCCTGGAATAAAGTCCTGTGATTAGAAAAGACTTTAAAGTTTATACATTTTTGAATGTAACGACTCTTCTGCTCATTTCACTGAACTGCTGACACATTATAGTCCATCACGTCCTCTCAGCTCAGCAGAACAGAGGTCCAGGCTAAAGCAGAGGGGTAACCAAACTTTTGCTGCGGTGGCTCCTAGATTATGGATGGAGCTTCTGATTCATTTAGCATAAGGCTTAACCCTTACGACTTATTTCTTTTCCTTGGCTTTTATGTAACTGCTGTTTATAATATTTTATAGTACAGTATAGTCACGTTCTGTTACGTTCTAGCTCAGCACTTTTATGTTAATAATAATAATAATAATAATATTAAATATAATAATAATAATAATAATAATAATAATAATAATAATAATAATAATAACTAGAAAAGTGCATTTCCTGAAGGAAACACGGGATATTGCGCATTGCTAAAATGGCCCACAAGCTAAGGTATCCCAGTTGGTTTGTAAGGTGATGCTGTGGTATCTGTGGTGGTTGCTATGGCACCCAAGGCAGTTGCTATGGCACCCAAGGCCGTTGCTATGGGCCACAAGGCCGTTGCTATAGCACCCAAGGCCGTTGCTATGGGCCTCAAGGCCGTTGCTATGGCACCCAAGGCCGTTGCTATGGCATCCAAGGCCGTTGCTATGGGCCACAAGGCCGTTGCTATGGGCCACAAGGCCGTTGCTATGGACCACAAGGCCGTTGCTATGGGCCACAAGGCCTTTGCTATGGCACCCAAGGCCGTTGCTATGGGCCACAAGGCCGTTGCTATGGGCCACAAGACCGTTGCTATGGCACCCAAGGCCGATGCTATGGGTCCCAAGGCCGTTGCTATGGGCCACAAGGCGGTTGCTATGGCACCCATGGCGGTTGCTATGGCACCCAAGGCCGTTACTATGGCTCCCAAGGCCGTTGCTATGGCCCACAAGGCGGTTGCTATGGTACCCAAGGCCGTTGCTATGGGCCACAAGACCGTTGCTATGGCACCCAAGGCCGTTGCTATGGCTCCCAAGGCCGTTGCTATAGGCCACAAGGCGGTTGCTATGACACCTAAGGCGGTTGCTATGGCACCCAAGGCCATTACTATGGCACCCAAGGCGGTTGCTATGGTACCTAAGGCGGTTGCCATGTCTCTATGTGAAAATGAATGGGAAGAACGAGGGATGAAAATATGGCAAAAAGAGAAGTGCAGGTCAGTATGGCCCTGCACTAGAGTTCTGTTATCTGTCCTGATGGAGTACATGAATGTTGGTGGCTGTTGGGACACAGAAACTCTGTGGCTTGAGTGTATGTGAAAATGAATGGAAGTCAATGGGAGGAACGAGGGAAGAAAAGATGACAAAAAAAGGAGTGCGGGTCAGTATGGCTCTGGACTAGAGTTCTGTTACCTGCCATGATGTAGTATATCAATTTTGGTTGTTGTTTGGCAAAAGGAAGCCTGGAATTTGATATGGGTGAAAATGAATGGAAGTCAATGGGATGAAAAAGGGATGGCAATAAAACGACAAATAAACGAGTGCGGGTCAAAACAACAGTGAATTTGTGCTCAGGGGCCTGCCCTGATATAGTGTATCCGAAATGGTGCGAATCGGTCAAGCAGAAGTACAGTAGATGAGCATGCATTTTTGCTCCCCATTCATTCTCTATGGGAAAAAAATTCCCAGATTAAGGAAGATTTTAGGAAAACCGCACATCCGATCAAAATTCTGTATCCGAGCCCGGATCACACAATCCGGCACAATCCGGAACAATCTGGAGTTGGAACGGTGTCGATATCTCGAAAACTGCGGGACAAGAAGCGCGTCAAAAATCCGGCGGAAGAAGAAGAAGAAGAAGAAGAAGAAGAAGAAGAATATATGAAAAGCGAATAACAGTATATTGCGCATTGCTTTGCATAATATTAAATATAAGAGGACACGAGTGGCTCAGCGGACTAGGGCGCCGCCACTATGATCTGAGGATCGTAAGTTTGAATCCCGATCATGCTGCTTGCTATCAACAGCAGGGTCATCGACAGAGCAGAATTGGCCATGTTCTCTCTTTGGGTGGGCAAGATGGTGCTCTAGCACTATAAACAATGTCTGCTGACTCTGGCATCTGCCGGGTGATCCATCAGCTTTCCTCCGAGCGCGCTAGCTGCCCAGCGATGATGTATCGCCAGCAGTTTGGAAGAAAGGGGCTTGACGTCACTGGTATCAGAGGCCTGTGCCCATCTGCCACCTCCCAAGAGAGCCAGGGAAGTGATAGTGATAGGAGGAGTTGATAAAAGGGGCGGGGTTAATTATCGACTAAAATACATTGGGGAGAAAATCAGGAGTAAAATTATAAATAATATATATATATTTATATAAATAAACAAAAATATCTAACAAATAATCCCCCATTCCTCTAAATATGTTACAGCAGCCAGTTAAAATGTGTTTAGTTTGTGTGAAACACGCCTTAATAAATACAAGCTCATCTGATTATTCATGAGCTCGCCATATAAGGTAAAACAGCTTGTTTCAGGAGGAGGCGTGTAAACCCTGCTCACAGTCAAATCTACTCTACATCAGTTAATATTTTTTTTATGGATAATTATGTAAATATATAATTATAATGATTATGAATAATAATGAGATGACAGTCATTTAGACTCATTAAGAGAAGAGTAATGGCAGTAAACTCTGCAGTGAAGCTCAGCCTCAGTGTTCAGAAGTCCCTCAGGAAGTGGACTGTGTACATACTCAGTTATTTGTTAGTATAATGAGAGTGAAACTCTTCAGTGTTCATGTCCAATGTTGTACTCCTAGACCATCTACACTACAGTTCAGTCATTTATACCGAAATCACAGAATAAACCTCATCTAATAAGACACAAGGTTCTGTAATATCATAAAAAACATATAGTCAATTTTATAGATGTACAGAAAATATTATGTTTTTAAAGCAGATTAAATCTGAAGGCAGGTAAAGATACATAAATAAAATGACTAAAAAATGTTTTTTTTAATCATACTTACATAACCGAAATCAAGAATTTGAATTAATTATAGTAAATGAACTGAATTACATCCAATATACAACTGCAAATAATCACTTTCTGCAATTTTCTGCAAATAAATGCTCTAATTTTGGAGAAATGTTTATAGATTAAAATTAAAATGTTAATTTCACTTAAACACTCATCTACACACTGCACACATGATCTCTATGGAAATGAAATCATCTTAAATCTTGTCCAAATGTGTAATATTTATCATAATAAATATTATATAATATAAATTATATATTACATAATTATATATTATATATTATATATTACATAATTTATTATATGTTATATATATATATATATATATATATATATATAATCTTAATTAAGATAATTAAAATTTATATATAATCTTAATCTTAAAATCAGACATATTTGGGCTGTTTTAAGTATGATTATGAAGTTAATAGATCTCACTACATTTGCAGCTTGTTTATGTACAAATGTTTATTTTCACATTCTCTTTTCAGAACCACAGTGTTTGTAGGTCACTTTAGGGCTTAACTCTCCAGTCCACTCAGCTGCTGGTCTCTGAGATGTTGCGAGCAGATCTCTGAGACTGTAATTAGGACTCAGTGGCAGATGGTGAACAAATGATGGGATTATATTTTGGTGAGAAGATTCTGGGTGTTAAGTTAGGTGACTCTGGAGGGTGTGGACACTAAAAAGGGATGCCATAACCTCAAAAATTGCCCTTGTTTTAAAACAAAGTTTTTAAAATTTGTTTTTGTTTTTATTTTTTTGCACAACAGACAAGAAAATGAGGTGATCTAGGAAGTACATAGCAGTGAAAAACCAGAGAAGATCAGAAAAGAGGAAATGGTTATGTTACAGGGAAAAAAGAGAGAGAATTAAACACATAATTATGGAGTAGTGATGTTATGTAGGGTGAATCAAATTTTGGCAACCAAAATTATTTTGCTAAAAATGTCAAAAAGGACACTTTCAGTGAATGAGTGAAAAGACGGAATCATTACTGCAGATACAAACATGCACTGATGTTTTTTAATGACACTGACCTGTTTCTAGTTCTGGGCTGTAAACAGAAGCAGAGTGTAAGTTTACTGCAGTACCGTTAGTTTAATGTTGGTTTAACAGTCAGAATTGTGCTTTTCCTCACCAACAAAACACAGATTCACCAGCACAGTTACAGTTTGGTGCTGAAATGGAAGAAGCCAACAAACTACAAGCACAACCTTTACTAAACTACACTTGTTATGATGAAGCCAGAATACAGCCGCTTAGCTTTGTGTTTGTGCTCCCTGCTGCAGTGTTAGGGACCGTCTCACAATTAGCAGAAGAAATGTGAAGTGTTTCAGTGTCTGTAGCCAATGACACTCACATTAAACACACAAAACATCCATGTGACTTACATCATTCATTTTAGACATTTTCATCATTTTATTAAATATTAGTAATAATGTAACACACATGCATCTTCATACATATTCATATATTATTGTCTTTGTTTTATATACAAATATAATCAATTAAACTCCTTATTTAAAAAAATGATGTCAAACCAGCTTATTAAACTACAGACATTCATTCCTAATATATAAATACAGTATATCCAGTATCTCCAAGAGTATTTTGCAAATTCAGCAAGTTGCAAATATGTTAGAGCCTTCAAACTTTGAACAAGGGTAGCATTTATTAACAGATGCGTAAATATTGCAAACAAAAATTATAAGTTGTTAAATAAAATTATGATGGCACCGGTCTCTGGAGTAATCTTGGGCCACTTCTCCATGCAGGTCTTCTCCTAGTTGTCTAGTTGTCTAGGTTCTTTGGGCATCTCTTGTGAACAAGTTTTCAACTGGGTTAAGGTCAGGAGACAGAACACCTTGATCTTTTCCCTGTAAAACCAGGCCTTGGCTTTCTTGGTGTGCTTGGGGTCATTGTCCTGTTGGAAGATGAAATGACGACTCGTCTTAATATCCTTGATGGAGGTTTTTGGCCTCTTGGCTGAGAAGCAGCCCTAGAGCATGATGCTGCCACCCCCATACTTGACTGTAGGGATGGTATTCTTGGGGTCATATGCAGTGCAGTGCTCTCACCAAACATGGCTGTGGTTGGCACCAAAGACCTCAATTTTGGACTCAATATACCAGAGAACCTTGAATCAGTCTGCCTCAGAATCCTGCAAGTGATCCTGAGCAAACATTAGACGGGCTTTGATATGATGTTTTGAAAATAAAGGTACCTTACTGGCTCTTATGGTATTTACTGATTGCTCAGGAGACTTAATGGAGACTGTAGGAAAATTTTGTAGACAAAAATGAGACATGGAGTTCATATTGAGACTCCTGCCTTTAATAAACGTGAGCATTACCATTTTTGACAGATCTGAGCACAGTGTGAGACTTCACTGAGATTTGGAGATAAGAGTTTCTGAGGAGAAATATATGAGCAAAAAGACAGAGGAAAACAAAAAGTGTTGCTCTTTGGTGGCTCAGGAGACTTTAATGGAAACTGTAGGAAAATTCCTTTGATGAAACAACATGAGACAAAAATGAGACATGGAGTTCATGACATTATTATTTGTGACAAATCTGAACACAGTGTGAGACTTTACTGAGAGTTTCTGGGGAGACATGTGTGAGCAGAACGACACCAAGGAAAACTGCATTGCTCAGTTGTTGCTCTTTGATGGCTCGAGAGACTCTACTACAAAAAGAGACATTAGATACCTCTGGACCAGATAAAAAATTGAACAGACATCTGCAACATCAAAACTGCGAAGACTCTAGTCCTGATTGAGAAACGGTTGAGTTCTTATTGAGATTCTTGTCTGTTGTGAACATGAGCGTTATTACCTGAGCACATCTGAGTGCAGAGTGAGACTGAGACTGTACAGGTGAGACAGCTCAGCAGCAGATCTGAGAAATAGCTAACGTCTCATATGAAGAGATGTTAGTGAGACTGTTGTGATTTGTCTCTCTGAGGGCTCGTTCTGAGAGCTGTAGAGGAATGTGAAATATGCAAGGCTGCCGTTCGCTTTGACAACTAATCATTTGTCATTTGAGCCCACGTTTCTGTTTGAAGACGTATTATAGGTGGACCAGAGGACATCGGGGTGGTGCTCTGACCTTTAGCACCATGTGAACCCCTGTAGACTCCAGCAGGTCAAGCAGACACTGACTGAAACCTGACACCAGCGCCGTTGAGATTTGAATAGCCGTTTAGGCGGGATTGTTCTTCAGGCCTGGGGCCATGACACAGAATCCAGGATTTGAATGGGCCTATTTAACGGGGGAGGACTAGCTAACGGACAAAGACTGTGTGTGTGTGTGTGTGTGTGTGAGAGAGAGAGAGAGAGAGAGAGAGAAATCCGGGTAAAGATCAGGAAGAAGCTTGAAGAACAGGTGTTCCAGCTCAATATACAGACAAAGAACCACTCGCTCTGAAATATGAACAAAATGTAACTAAAAGCAACATTTACGGCTATTTTAAAGGAAAATGTATGAATTACTGATTACTTCTCAAGACCTGGAATGGGATTACTTTACTGATTACTTTCTGCACAAAAGCACAAAGTTAGAGCAGCGAGTGAACATTATTAACATGGTTATTGTGTTTAGACTGTCATTGTTTAGTTGACTGTTTAACATGAACAGGGTTGAAGTTGATGAGTGAGTTTTGCCCAATCGCCGTTGTGAGGAGGTCTGTGCAGCTGTAGCCCACCCTTCTCTCACTAA
The DNA here is from genome assembly GCA_036984385.1 of Crenuchus spilurus. Classification (NCBI taxonomy): domain Eukaryota; kingdom Metazoa; phylum Chordata; class Actinopteri; order Characiformes; family Crenuchidae; genus Crenuchus; species Crenuchus spilurus. The sequence continues at coordinate 3,711 of BRDA01054130.1, read as the reverse complement.
CTGAATACACACTCACACCACTGTACACACACAGGGAGCGGTGTGTCCTCAGAATTATAAGACGGTCACTGGGAAGAATATTTATTAGTTTACAAGCATACTGTATATGTCAAATTGCCTGCCGTTCATGTCCTGTCCATTAGTGGGCCTGTGGAACGGGTCTAGAAGTGGATCCTCTGTTCTGAAAACAATGCAGTCAGGCCTGATAACAGCTAATCAGAATCAGATTTATTTGCCAAGTATGTTGATACACTTACAGAATTTCTTGCCATCATTCACTGGTTTTGTATGAGAAGGATAGAAAGTAAGTCTTTTACATATTTACAAACAATAAACAAAGAATATACATTTAGTATACATAGTATACACAAACTGTGACAAGGGACAAGTAATATAAACAATGTCTCTACACAACATATAACATGAGGTCTGAGTATTAGTATTATGTGTAGTGAGCGCAGACAGGCCGACTCCAGCTGAGCGGTTCATCATTAGCTCACACGTCCTCACCCATCGGCTGTGAAGTGCTGGAGTTGTTGACCCAATCACAGGCCTGAGAGGCCATAAAGTACAGCTAGCCTTTATCTCCCCAAGCAGCCACTTTGAAGGCAGAAAGAGCTTGTTTACTCAGGCAGATAAGATTTATCTGGGATGGAAGCGTGCCGGTTTATTGTAGAAGCCAAGTAAAGCTTATCTGGCTGAGTGATCTGGATGAACAGTAGTTTACCTGCTGTGGGAGATAGATGCTGTGTGTATTATTTTTGTGGTAGATCCTCATTTGACACGTGACACAAATCAACGGTCTTGACCTTGTTGTACATATTTAATTGTAAAGAAATTATTTGTCAACATTTACATAAACTCAACCAAAATGCTTAGCTTTTACACCCCAACAATGGTCATCAGTTGAGTAGCTGAGACTCATTCAGAGTGGTTTTGTGTGAAACACACTACTGTAGAGTCACAATAGTTCACAGCGGAACTGAACAAGATGTCTGCATCCAAAAGTGAAGTTGTTAACCCTTTAACGTCTTAACAGTTCACAATCACAAGCGTAAGTGAGCTGTATCTGTCTGTAATGTGAACCAATCTGTCCCTGAAACGGCTCGCATGTGCACATTGATATGTGTATACACGTCGCCTTCATCACCAACAACGAAAAGTGTCACATTTGTGCAGGGTTGCCAGGTTTGCAAAAATACAGTCACTGGTAAAACTTCAGAGTTGGTGGTTTGCAGGGTTTTTACAATAAATAAACAACTTAACACATGTGATTGTGACATCTCTACCAATTGGTAGAGGTATGTTAGGCTAAAAACATCCACTAGAGGTCAGAAATGCAACATTTTCTTGTTTGAATGTAAACCAGCAGCTTCGTAGCCAAATCACATGGAATAAACGGTATCTAGAGGTGGGTAATCCAGGTCCAAAAAGTAAAAATCCATCCCAGGATTTTGCTCCAACTTCATGTGTGTCTCTGCTGCAGCATATCTGCAGCGGAACCAACAAGGCAGTTGAAACAAAATCCTGGGCTGGATTTTTACTTTCTGCACCTGGATTACCATCAGATGCTGAAAATCTATGAGTGTGCAGATGAGTGTGGGGTTTAAAAAGTGAACAAAATTAGCATCTTATTGCAGTTTTTGTAGTTTATGTTCTAGCATAAAGTGTCATCTCATTGTATTTTTATAGTGTACATTTAAAAAAACTGTAAACTCGGTGTAAAACTAAAAACTAAAAAGTGATGTAAACCTGATTTTTAGTTTTAACTGCTCTGTGTTGTCGCTCTACAGCTGATTACAAAGAAAGCTTCAACACAATCGGGAACATTGAGGAAATCGCTTACAACGCTGTGTCCTTCACCTGGGACGTCAACGAAGAGGCTAAGGTAAGACATCAGACAACAGTCAGTAACCAGGTATCAGGACTAGAATCAGCATATTTTAGCTGTGAAAGTGTAAATAACAGGGAAGTGGCGTGTCTGAATCCTGCTGCTACACCTGTACTAAAACACTGACTGGCCAGTCAGCTCTTATGTTCAGTATGACACTTAATCTGACTTGATTGAGTGTGAGCTGTTGCATGTTTTAGACTTGATGCATCCGGATATCGCTGCTGCTCCTGTTTACAGTGAAAGAGGTGCTGTGAGCAGCGTTCAGGTGTAAGGTTAGATTAGAGTCTGGTCTCTGTTCAGCTGACACAGAACACGGTGTACTACACACTGTTTTGTGTCTTAACTACAGTAAGACTGTCACTATTCATTTATTCAACTTCATTACTCAATTAAAATGTTGAGCAGTACTTTCTGCAGTGATATGACTGTTTAGTGATGTTAGTGGCCTTAGTGATGTGTCCATAGAAATGACAGTGATGTGTTAGTGATGTTAGTGGTTTTAGTAATGTTAGTTGTGTTAAAGGTGTTAGTGACATTAGTGGTGATGGTGATGTTGATATTAGTAATGTTAGTTGTGTTAGTGATGTAAGTGGTGTTGGTGATGTTAGTGTTGTTAGTTGTGTTGGTGATGTTAGTGGTGTTGGTGATGTTAATGTTGTTAGTTGTGTTGGTGATGTTAGTTGTGTTAGTGTTATAAGTGGTATTGGTGATGTTAGTGTTGTTAGTTGTGTTGGTGATGTGATGTTAGTTGTGTTGGTGATGTTAGTGGTGTTGGTGATGTTAGTGTTGTTAGTTGTGTTGGTGATGTTAGTGGTGTTGGTGATGTTAGTGGTGTTGGTGATATTAGTGATGTTAGTGATGTTGGTGATATTAGTGGTTTTGATGATATTAGTGATGTAAGTGGTGTTGGTGATGTTAGTGATGTTAGTGATGTAAGTGGTGTTGGTGACGTTGGTGATGTTGATATTACTAATGTTAGTTGTGTTGGTGATGTTAGTTGTGTTAGTGATGTTAGTTGTGTTAGTGATGTAAGTTGTGTTGGTGATGTTGTTAGTTGTGTTGGTGATGTTAGTGGTGTTGGTGATGTTGGTTATCCTGATATTATTGTTAGTTGTGTTGGTGATGTAAATGATGTTAGTGGTGTTGGTGATATTAGTGATGTTAGTGATGTAAGTGGTGTTGGTGATGTGATATTAGTGGTGTTGGTGATGTTAGTGGTGTTGGTGATGTTAGTGATGTTGATATTACTAATGCTAGTTGTGTTGATGTTAGTGGTGTTGGTGATATTAGTGATGTTAGTGGTGTTGGTAATGTGATGTTAGTGGTATTGGTGATGTGATGTTAGTGGTGTTGGTGATGTTAGTGGTGTTGGTGACGTTGGTGATGTTGATATTACTAATGCTAGTTGTGTTGGTGATATTAGTGGTGTTGGTGATATTAGTGATGTTAGTGGTGTTGGTGATGTGATGTTAGTGGTGTTGGTGATGTTGGTGATGTGATGTTAGTGGTATTGGTGATGTTAGTGGTGTTGGTGACGTTGGTGATGTTGATATTACACATGCTAGTTGTGTTGGTGATGTGATGTTAGTGGTGTTGGTGATGTTGGTGATATGATGTTAGTGGTGTTAGTGATGTTAGTGGAGTTGGTGATGTTGATATTACTAATGCTAGTTGTGTTGGTGATGTTAGTGGTGTTGGTGATATTAGTGATGTTAGTGATGCTAGTGGTGTTGGTGATGTGATGTTAGTGGTGTTGGTGATGTTGGTGATGTGATGTTAGTGGTGTTGGTGATGATAGTGGTGTTGGTGATATTAGT
>BRDA01054122.1:0-13082 GCA_036984385.1 Crenuchus spilurus | reverse complement strand
CATTTTTAAATAAAATTATGTTATTGGAATTTTTGTCGTTGAGTCTTACTGAAAAGCATTTTTAATAAACCAACTGTAAATATGCTATTGCAAGGCCCCCCGGTCCAATGTGTCCTGGTTTTCCCAAATGAAAATATGGTCACCCTAGCTAAAGACATGATCCCCATCTCATCTGTGGAACAAAACCTTCAACCGAAGATACCAGTAATCTAGTCAGAATTACTTGTTCTGTTGAATTATGAACATGTTCTGTGAAGTTCTGCCAAAAATGTTTACTGAAGCTGTACGTGAGTGTGACTGACCATTTCATTTCCATTCGGTCTGTTTACATGTTCTGTTATTTGTACAAAGTACTAGATGTAAAGGAGCACATACAGGAAGCACTTTGATAATGTTTACTTCACTGGAAATTGACTTTTTAAAGAACAAGTCAGCCTTTAGCTACTTTTGCTCTGTTTATGTTCTGTTTACATATTAATACCACAGCTGTGTGTTGTTATGAAGGAAAATAACATTTATTTTATTTGAGGAGCATTATTATTTACTATATGCCAATAGTTTATTTTGAACAATTTCTCATGTACATTGATGGCTGAATGGTAATAAAAGTGTCTGTGTGACATTTGGGACATGTATCTTTAACTCAGAAGTGACATTATTACCTTATGTGATGAAAAAATATTGTGATATATATTGTATATCGATATTCAGCTAAAAATATTGAGATATAATTTTTGGTCCATATCGCCCAGCCCTAGGTAGGGCTAAACTGCTATAACCTAAATAGGTGGGGCTAAATTGCTGTAGCCTGAATGGGTGGAGCTACACTGCTGTAGCCTGAATGGGTGGAGCTACACTGCTGTAGCCTGAATGGGTGGAGCTACACTGCTGTAGCCTGAATAGGTGGAGCTGTGGGGCTAAACTGCTATAGCTTGAATGGGTGGGGCTAAACTGCTATATAGTGATGGGTTCAGCAACACCGATGCGTCGAGAGCAAACCCTGTGTCGGTGCGCGTATCGGTTTCAGCAAGTCACATGACCGATACAGGAACTTTTTCGAAATGACACTGACGCGCCAAACTGTTTATAAGGAAGAACATCTATCAATGGGATGCATCTGCCAAAAGAATCCCTGATCTTTTGCGGTACAACGTGTGCGTTATTCATCCAAAACTATGGAGCAGCCTCAAGGCAAAAGAAAGGTTTCCATCGTGTGGGACCATTTTGATCTTACATCGGAAAATAAGGTATTTGTTTTAATTTTGTTGTTGTTTCATACGTTTTCAGCCGCTCTGCTCCCAAACTATGGAACGCCTTCCAACCAGACATCCGTAACACAGATTCTCTTCCTCTTTTTAAAACTACACTTAAAACTCACCTGTTCAAAATAGCCTTTTCTCTGTGATAGCCACTGTATTGTCTCTTGTATGTTTTGTGTTCATTTAGTATGTTTTGTGTTCTTCTGTATGTTTCGCTAATTATTTTGTAAAGTGTCCTTGAGTGTTGTGAAAGACGCTTATAAATACAATCCCTTATTATTATTATTATTATTAATACAATATATAATATACAATAAAATACAATGACTTAAATATTGTTTTGTGTAGTCTAGGTCATCAAATAAGTCTGTCATCTAGGTTGCCTGTAGGGATTTTTAACGTCCAGCAGGTGTCAGTATTCAGTGACAGTATCGATACAGTTTTGCTATGTGTTGAAACGCTTCATGACGCCTCATCTACCCATCACTACTTCTATAGCCTGAATGGGTGGAGCTAAACTGCTAGAACCTGAATGAGTGGAGCTAAATTGCTATAACCTGAATGGGTGGGGCTAAACTACTATAGCATGAATGGGTGGAGCTAAACTGCTTCTGGTCTCTTGATGGCCTAATTCTTTTTGTTAATTGTAAACAAATTTAGAAATTGCTGCCTGCAACACAGTCAAAAAGAGCAAAATAAGACAAATAAGACAAATAAGACTTGCAAGCAAGATGGGTCATGGTTCACCACTTTGGGCCAAACTTGAGAGAATTGTCAGTCAGTTGTAAGACAATGTTTCTTAGTGTAAGACTGCAAAAAATGTATGTCTTTTACCAGATTTCGGTAGTCAGGGGAAATCTTGGTACATAAAGGCCAAGGAAGATACCACTGCATCAAGAAATGAAACCTGAAAATGTATTATGCAACAAAAAAAACATGTAATAATTTGTCGCAGAAATGCTGGCAAGTTCTGAGGGCCTGTAGACAACTGAAAAAAAAAAACTGAAAGACAATGGAAACATGTTCTATGATCAGATGTTTCTATGTTTCAACTTGTTTTGGGGGAAAATGTCAGATTTGACATGCCAGAGATGAAGAAGGCCATCCAGACTTTTACCAACAAAACTTGCAACAACCAACATCTGTGATGGCACAGGGGTGCATTAGTGACCTGCAAATATACACTGTTCAAAAAAATAAAGGGAACACTAAAATAACACATCCTAGATCTCAATGAATAAAATATTCCAGTTGAAAATCTTTATTTATTACATAGTGGAATGCGTTGAGAACAAAACATAAAAATGCTCAATGTAAATCAAAATTATTACCTCTTGGAGGTCTGGATTTGGAATCATACTCAAAATCTCATACCACACTCATTTTGCAGGGCTGTGGCACTGCTCCTCCTGTTCCTCCTTGCACAAAGGAGGAGGTAGCGGTCCTGCTGCTGGGTTGTTGCCCTCCTACGACCCCCTCCATATCTCCTGGTGTACTGGCCTATCTCCTGGTATCTGCTCCATGCTCTGGACACTGTGCTGACAGACACAGTAAACCTTCTTGCTACAGCTCGCATTGATATGCCATCCTGGATGAGCTGACCTACCTGAGCAACTTCTGTGGGTTGTAGACATCGCCTCATGCTACCTCTATGGTGAGAGAACTGACAAAATGCAAAAGTGACCAAAACATCAGCCAGAAAGGATGAGAACAGAGAAAAGGTCTGTGGTCACCACCTGCAGAAACACTCCTGTATAGGGGTTGTCTTGCTAATTGCCTCACTTTTCTACCTGTTGTCTGTTCCATTTGCACAACAGCAGGTGAAATTGATGCACAATCAGTGTTGCTTCCTAATTGGACAGGTTGGTTTCACAGAAGTGTGGTTGACTTGAAGTTACATTGTGTTGTTTAAGTGTTCCCTTTATTTTTTTGAGCAGTGTATATACATATGCTGTCTTTTCCTAAGAAATAAAAAAAATCAAGAATCTCAAACAGAATATTTGAAGTTTGTGTACATTACTATTATATAAAATTATATATATATATATATATATAAATAGAGAGAGAGAGAGAGAGAGAGAGAGAGAGGAGTGCAGGTGTTTGCATAGATAAACCCTAAAGATGCTCCTGCTGCGTGTCAGTCTGTGCAGTTTTGAAAGTAATTAAGCTCAGCTCAGCTCTATCATTACATATGTGTAGAGGCTCTTTTACGAGGAGAAAACTGAGACAAATCATCAGCCATTGTGCATGAAACTTCGCTTCAGATCAGAAACAGCTTCAGCAGCAGCAGTTTAAACTCATTATATTCTGATGAGAGCAGCACTGAATCAAACCCCAATCACACAGACGCAGGATAAACACTCACACGGCACAGTTATCTAGAGCCCCCACTTACAGTTCCGTTTCTTTTTCTCACCCACTTCCCCTCCTGAACTTTATATCTGTCATACACACGAAACACGATTGCTGCATGACTGCAGGAAGTGTAAGGATTAATCCCTTCAAACTCTCACAAACAGGCAGTCAGAACACAGTTTCACTGTGATTTGCTTCTAGAAACCAGTTGTGAACCAGTTGTGGTGCATAACCGAGTAGCAAACAGCTCTGCTATTAGGCTACACATATATAATAGTTCATGCTCTGAGATCTTCATAGCTCCAGTTCTGCTCCATTGATTGGCTCCATCTCCAGTTCATATAGAGTTGGATCTTTGATTGGCTTCAGTTCAGGTCCCCTGACTCATATTCCGGTCCCTCTAGTGGCTCTACTTTCTTCAAGTGGCTACAGTTTCAGTCCTCTGAAAATCCTTTTTAACCAAATTCTCCAACCAAAACAATGAATCTTGAACTGGTTCTATTCACAATTCTTAGAAACTTGGTGCTGTCCCGTGAACTGGTGCACCAGTTTTGATAAGAACCAAGGATGCATCATTAGTGGAGGGCAATGCACAATATCAGAAACAACCGGTATGATACTGGCCCTTTAAAGAACACCATAGGTTTTATATAAAGACGTGTGTGAGTACTGTATATTCTGTTGAAAATTATTATTTCACCTCAAATCTGTCTGACTGCCATCTGTAGAACTGAGAGGATATATCATCCTCCACAGATATGTGTGTGTGCACACGTGTGTGTGATGAATGGTGAGAGAAGGACAGTGATAGGGCTCATATATCTCCACTGATAGAGAATTGAGAGACACTCTGTACAGTTTGTGCTGACGTCTGATATGTGTGTGAAATGCTGCTCTGAATCAGGAGTTTGTGTGTGTGCTGAGTGTGTGAAGTGTGTGTGGAGGCTCTCCTGGATCTCCTAAGGTGTGCAGGCATTAAAGAAACCTCTAACACTTTAATTCAACTAATCTGTTGTACTTGGTCTTATATAAAATACTGTTTAACTAACTGGTAAAATACACAAAAATGATATTCTGGTAAAAGTAGTGAAAAGACTGAAGCACTTCTGTAAAATATTGTAGTCTGCAGTAAACAAGTCAATCCATCCATCTTCTTAATCGCTTAATCCTGGTCATGGTCATGGTGAGTCCCACTACCCCTTCCCTGGGCTTTCAACAATTCTAGCTACTGCCAGGACAGGGTGCCAATCCAACATTGACCACACAATTTAGAGTAACCAATTCACCTAAACTCCATGTTTTTGGACCCTGGAGGAAACCCACGCAGACACAGGAAGAACATAGAAACTCCACCAGGTCCCAACTTGATGGTGTATAAACATCATTTATTTAGAACATCACATCTTCTGTTTGGGTCTTCAGGATTCATAAAATTAGTGTCCAAAAACTAGAATAATGTGAAATAATGTGTCCACAAAAGAATTAAAAACTGTAAACTCATATTTTATATTCATTACAGGTAATATGGCATATTGCTAGTCTTTTGTCTTAATGTTGATACTGTTTGAATAATAATTTACTCAAAATGAAAAAAATCTAATTTGAGATTCAGAATTTCAGATTTTCTTGAGATAGAAATCAACCTGTTCAACAGTAAACAAAACAAGGCTTTAAATATCACTGTACATGTAATAAATATGGCGGCACGGTGGCTTAATGGTTAGCACTGTTCACCTCTTAGCACTGAGGCCTTGGGTTCGAGTCCCCATCTAAACGGAGTTTCCATGTTCTCCTCGGGTCTGCGTGGGTTTCCTCCCACAGTCCAAAAACATGGATGCCTAATGAATTGGGTCCTCTAAAATTGTCTGTATGTATGTGTGAACCCAGCGATGGATTGGTGCCTTGTCCTGGGCTTAGTTGGATAGTGTAATGCGCCCAGTTAGGGGGTAGGGGACTAACCGCGACTCTGGTAAGGATTAAGCTGGTGTGATAATGGATGAATGGATGTAATAAATATAAAATATGACAGTTTACATTTTTAATTAAATAATAAACACAAATGAACTTAATTAACAATATAAAATTTTTTGAGAGTCCTCATAGCTCATTCATGCTTCCTGATTGTATCCATACATCTTGTTGCTGACCATCCTCTTCCTCTTTTTCCTTCAACTGTTTTAAGCACAACTGTCTTCTCAAATGAATGGGTTCTTCTAATAATGAGAGCTTCAGTTTGGTTATCTGGGCTTCTAATGAAAGGTGAGCTTTGATTTGGTTGATGATCCATTTATTTGTTTTTTTTGATGTCCAAAAGTTCTCCAACAGCAAAGTTCAAAGGCAGCACTATTTTTCCTGTTCTGAATTGTTATGGTTTAGGTTTCACATCCATAAAGAAACACAGAGTGGACAGTTAGTCTTTGTTTGAAGAGATACCTTGAAACCTTTGAAAATAATTACGTTAAAAATACTCTTGTATTCAAATCCTTTGGTAAAATCCTCTGGAATCAGACTGTGGATTTAACAAGATTAAGAGGCTACATTTGTGAGAGTGAATGCAAAATGATGTAATATAAATGTAGAGTGAAATGACTGTACAGTAGTAAATGTAGTGTAAGAGTTAACCCATACTGTGAGTCATGTTTGTGATGTAATGGGGAGTGACAGGCTTTTCAGAGAACATCAGCACTGAAGAGCTTTTCCTCTTTCATGACCTGAACTACAGGAACATTTTGTCCACATCGATTTTCCCCCAAAATAAAAAATTACACACACACACACACACACCTACACACACACACACACACACACACACACACACAGAAAATAGTCAACAGTGAGAGGACACTTTATCGTCTACTGAAAATAATAAAATATAAAACTTTAAAATCCACTCAGCTGTTTATTGCATTCCTGACTGCAGCATATGTAGGAGATTGAGATGTATTATATCTCACTTTACTGATAAATAAATATTTTAATAGGTATATCAGCAACATTACTCGTTTTTACACAAGCACCCTGCTCATCTCTGTGAGTGAATGCAAGCGTTACAAAAGTTGAGGTGAGAGAGAGAGAGAGAGAACTGGAGAGCAGACTGTATGGGACTGTTTGAGCCTCGGTGGGGGGAGTTGACTCTAGCCACACCCACACTCAGCTTCTTCTTCTTCCAGATGTTCTGCATGCTTTCATCCATTCCTGCTTATTACTGAGAACCAGTTTACATAACTGATACAAATGCAGCAGCAAAGCTGATAGAAGACTGATCTTGGGTCAGATTTCTAAGTATTTATAACATTACTATATATATATAGTATTTATATCATTACTAAAACTGAATCTAGATCAGGACTTTTTGCTCAGACTCAGTTGTCTACAATGACATATGCAGTATTCAGCTACACAATTTTTTTTAAAGCTCACAGTATGTCGTACTAAAGTAATCTAGTCTGGGAGACTTTAACTAAGATCTAGCTAGCTTACAGTTTTACACAACTAGCTAGCTATGCTGTGGAAAATAACAAATCCCCCCATACACACAACAAATCAGAAAACAGTAGCTTTTGCATCACTTTATAGAGCTTTTTGTTTGTTTTGACAGTGCACGTGTGGAGTCCCTGTGCATGTGGGCAGGATGAGGCAGGTAAGAATAGATGTAGGCTATCCAGTCATTTTGTTTGGACTGATGAAATTATTGGATGGGGGTTTACAGTCCTGCGGCCCTCATAGAAACAACTCTTCTCTATGTCCTCAGAGCATTTGCTTTGCTGGATGTTATCAGACTGTATAAAGTTTTTCAAAAAATACAACAAACACTGTTTTCAAGAAAAATCACTGACTGTCGTTAAACTGCTTTCTGCATGAGTTTGACTGCTGTAGTGATAAAGTTACAATGGTATGAAAAAGTTTGGGCACCCCTGTTAATTTTCATGATTTTCCTTTATAAATCATTGGTTGTTCAGATCAACAATTTCAGTTAAATATATAATATAGCAGATGAACACAGTGATATTTGAGAAGTGAAATGAAGTTTATAGGATTTACAGAAAGGGTGCAATAATTATTTAAACAAAATTAGGCAGGTGCATAAATTTGTGCACCATTGTCGTTTTATTGATTTGAATACCTTTAGCACTAATTATTGGAACACAAAATTTGTTTTGTAAGCTTGACCTACATACACAGTTGAATCCAATTATAAGAAAGGATTAAGTTTTCTCCTCTTTGCATCTTCTCTGAAGAGTGGCAACACGGGATCCTAAAAACAACTTTCAAATGACCTGCAAACAAAGATTGGTTTAGGGGGAGGATACAAAAAGCTATCTCAGAGATTTCAGCTGTCAGTTTCCACTGTGAGGAACATAGTGAGGAAATGAAAAACCACAGGCACAGTTCAAGTTAAGGCCCAAAGTGGCAGACCAAGGAAAATCTCAGATAGGCAGAGGAGAAGGATGATGAGAACAGTCATAGTCAACCCACAGACCAGCTCCAAAGACCTACAACATCATCTTGCTGCAGATGGTGTCACTGTGCATTGTCTGCTATATGATATATTTAACTAAAATTGCTGATCTGTACAACCAAAAATGTAAAAAGGAAAATCATGAAACTTATCAGGGGTGCCGCCCAAATGTTTTCATACCACTGTATACTGCTTCTGATTTAAAAACACTTTTGACTGTACTGCCACAGCAAAACTCTCAGCAAACATATAGACAATGTTATATTAGTGATGCAAGAATGTTTACAACTCCATCACAAAATAATCATGTTTTCAAGGAAATTATGGCAGTAATGTGCCCAACACTGGTCAATAATGAGAGTAAATAGTGAACAGTGTCCTTAGTAAGGTGCTTCAGAGAACACTTAGAGTTGTCCATCTGTATTAAGGCAATGGTGGGCTACTCAGTAAAAATCTAATTTAGTTTTTTGTCTCCACATAATTTTATTTTTTTGTTATTTCGGAGTTTCGACTTCTTCGCTGTTATTCTAGTGAAGTAATAAGAATCTAATAAATCAAGTACTTTATGAGTTTTGACTGTTATGGTGTACAGTATGTTAGGGAATTTCTGATGTAAATGAGTGGTTAAGGTTAACGACCTCACTCTAAAGTCAATTACAGATCACACAAAAGCAGAGTAATGACCTGATTGGTCGATTTGTAAAGAGAACTAAAGCTCATCTCCCATTAACTCTCACTCAGCAGACCAGTGGAAGTCTTTATGGGCCGTAACGCGTACGAGCGCAAGTCCATTTCTCTCTGTTTGCACACGCAGATAAGAGAGATTTAATGGCCATTCTCCAGTTCTCCCACAGCCCCCAAAGCTCAATCACTTTTATCTTTAACGGGGGCCATTAAGAGGAAGAACAATTTCCCCCTGATTAAACACTCACAGTCTAAATTAACTGTAGAGAAGCCAAGACTGAACACGCTTGCTCTGAAAAACGCAACACCATCCCTTCACAAACAGGTATGATCACATCTGTCTGAAGGTGATGCACTACTTTGGCACTATTACAATTGAGTAGAATCAATTGTAATAATATGTAATAAAATATGCACATATGCACTCATTTCATCCTCAAAGAAACAGTCATTGCCCACTGCTGCTCTCTAAAGTTGTTGTTGGTACCTGATTTTAAAGTCAATGTGGAAATCAGAGGCCAGTTAAACTTACCTTCAAGTGAAGTATTTCCATGTGATACAGGAAAATTGGAAGAGGAGGAATCAAAGGCAGGACATGATTTTATGGTTTGTTTGATGGTGAGCTACAGCTATGTTTGTGGGTGGAACTATGGGAGGTCACATTCGTGGTTGGAGCTACAAAAGGATGTTTGTGGACATAAGGGAAGAACATGTTTATGGGCAGAGAAATGAAAGAACATGTTTTGTGGTCACAGCCACAGAAGACCACATTTGTGGGTGGAGCCATGAAGGAACACCTTTGTGGTCACAGCCACAGAAGACCACATTTGTGGGTGGAGTTATGAAGGAACACCTTTGTGGTCATAGTCAAGAAGGACCACCTTTGTGGGTGGAGCTACGAAGGAACATGTTTTGTGTTAACAGCCAAAGAAGACCACAATTGTGGGTGGAGTCATGAAGAAACACCTTTGTGGTCACAGCCACAGAAGACCACATTTGTGGTTAGAGCTATAAAGGAACATGTTTGTTGTCATAACTGGGCAAGATCATATTTGTGGGTGGAGCTATGAAATAACAATTATGTGCATTAATATGGCAATTAAACCGAGATGAACTGCCATGATGAAAGTATTGTTCTTCAATATCCTGGGTTCACCAGGAGAGGAGCTGTCGCTGAGGCGTTTCCTGCTAGAGATGGTCACGGCTTACCCAGCCTCTGTGTGGAAAAGGACTGGTGAAAGGAATTTTAAAACGTTGACACAGCAGCTGAGATAAAAATCTGACAAGACTGGATGAAGCCTGCTTTGTCTCTAGTGCATGATAAAAGGAGCAGCAATTTGTTGTCCTGAAGACATTACCATATCTACATTTTGGGAAGATAATCATGTCACCAGAGGAGAACACTCAGAACCTTCAGGATCTTCAGAGAAGTCCTAATGGGAACCAAAATATACGTCTGTTATTTTTAGTTCTATGCTATTTAATAGACTCGCCAGGATTTTTGCATTTAAAATAAAGTTGATTGATTTAATTGTTATATTCAAAACAAAAGGTTTAAAATGATCATATTTATTTATACATACATTTACATGATATTACACAGTGGTGTAAAGTGTGTATTTTACTGACCAGCAGGTGCTGGACCTGTATGGGCCTGTAAAATTATCCGCATGAATCTTTCTCCACATTGCTTCCATACACAGATGAGTATATAATAATGAGTCGGAATCTTGGGGAATATGATCCACATAAATCTGTGTATGGAGGCAATATGGAGAAAGGGTCCAGCACTGGCCTGATATGGTTTGGGGACCACTCTGCATAAGTCGCCTGGTGACATATTCCAAGAACAATACCCCACATATGGGGCACAAAGGGGGGTCAATGACAAGCATGATTTGCCCCCCATTTAACACATCTGGCACTCGGTTACACAAAAACTAGTGCCACTAGCAGCTACCATGGACTTAGTTTGTCCATGTACAGAGGATGCATGGCATGGCCTTCCACAAACATGCATCCACTGTCTCTTTTTTCCATTCCAGACTAAAAATGTATAACATATAATCTGTCACATACACATCACCCTGATATCTCTTGACTTTAATGATGTTCTAATTGTAATGGCTAGCAGTTGTCAGAGCTTTTAAAAGACTGAGTTTGAGGTTATTTTTCACGGGCTGCAGTCGAGCTGTGTTGAGGTTTGTTTCTGTAAATGCCTTCCTAGTCTCAGTCGTGTCTCTATGAGCTTCGGCCTGCAGACTGTGCTCTCTGAGTGAGTTTAAGGACAGCAGCAGCAGTGACAGGCACAGATTAAAACACTGTTATGATGAGGATGAGTGTCTTCATCCCCGCGCTTTCTGCTGGAGATAACTCACCCACTGAATCATCAAAGCCTGTTTAGAAAGCACGCGTCCAAAATTCCCTTCATCCTTTTAGGCTCAGAAAAATGAGGTTTTCATAAATCCCCTTGTTTTAATTTTCCTCCATCACTCTGCGCCAGCGTTTAACGGACATGCTCAGAGAGCAAAAACAGCCCCGGCTCCTCTCAGACAACACCAAATAATGGCTTTTGTCGAAGTTACACAGCGTCCTTGCTTGTTGTGATGGACGTTAGGAAATGGATGGTGTTGTTTTGAGAAGCGAAGGCTGTGGAGGGGTGAGGAGGTGAAGGGGGAGGAAGGAGGGATGGAGGGAGGCAACTGAAAAACATGACCTTTCAGTGATTGTTATCAGGCTGCTACTGGGTGGGCGAGGGCTGCTATGGGCTCGTGAGGAATAGCAATGCTTCTGTTGGTAATCTCTGCACGATCGGCCTGTCTTCTTCTGCCTGTGACTCAGATTCCCCTTGATCTGCAAAAGACGCTCGGTCAATACCACCTGCATGGCTCACCTCACTCACCCCCTGAGGGGACCACCACATGACCACACAGAGAGGCCATTCAGCCTCCATTCACCTGGCCACCTGGACGCTGGCACAGCCTCCAGACAAACTCGCCTTGGGGAACGTCACTGTCGCTGGAGTCTCCAGCATCAACACTTTAAGATTCAGACAGCACCCTGCATGTACACAGCCACATCAAATTGGATGTGCAGATGCTACACATGTGAACTACTAAAGCCACAAAATACAACCCAACTCATAGCACACAGTGTAGAATCAGAACCTGACTGTAGCCCAAAAAACTGAATCAAACCAAACTGTCTGAGCTCAACTGTAACTGACAAAATTTTTAATGAATATCAGAACTACAATCATAAACATTGTTTTATGCCAAATACAATCATCAACATTCTGTTTTACCCCGACTACAATCATCAACATTAT
The DNA here is from genome assembly GCA_036984385.1 of Crenuchus spilurus. Taxonomy (NCBI): domain Eukaryota; kingdom Metazoa; phylum Chordata; class Actinopteri; order Characiformes; family Crenuchidae; genus Crenuchus; species Crenuchus spilurus. Next base: position 997 of record BRDA01054122.1, on the reverse strand, counting down.
GTTTTACCCCGACTACAATCATCAACATACAGTTTTACCTCTACTACAATCATCAACATTGTGTTTTACCCTGACTACAATCATCAACATTGTATTTTACCCTGACTACAATCATCAACATTGTGTTTTACCCCGACTACAATCATCAACATTGTGTTTTACCCCGACTACAATCATCAACATTGTGTTTTACCCCGACTACAATCATCAACATTGTGTTGTACCCCGACTACAATCATCAACATTGAGTTTTACCCCGACTACAATCATCAACATTGAGTTTTACCCCGACTACAATCATCAACATTGAGTTTTACCCTGACTACAATCATCAACATTGTGTTTTACCCTGACTACAATCATCAACATTGAGTTTTACCCTGACTACAATCATCAACATTGTGTTTTACCTCTACTACAATCATCAACATTGTGTTTTACCTCTACTACAATCATCAACATTGTGTTTTACCCCGACTACAATCATCAACATTGTGTTTCACCCCGACTACAATCATCAACATACTGTTTTACCTCTACTACAATCATCAACATTGTGTTTTACCCTGACTACAATCATCAACATTGTGTTTTACCCTGACTACAATCATCAACATTGTGTTTTACCCCGACTACAATCATCAACATTGTGTTTTACCCGGACTACAATCATCAACATTGTTTTACCCCGACTACAATCATCAACATTGTGTTTTACCCCGACTACAATCATCAACATTGTGTTTTACCCCGACTACAATCATCAACATTGTGTTTTACCATCACTACAATCATCAACATTGTGATTTACTCCGACTACAATCATCAACATTGTGTTTTACTCCGACTACAATCATCAACATTGTGTTTTACCCTGACTACAATCATCAACATTGTGTTTCACCCCGACTACAATCATCAACATTGAGTTTTACCCCGACTACAATCATCAACATTGTGTTTCACCCCGACTACAATCATCAACATACTGTTTTAC
>BRDA01054119.1:12897-16619 GCA_036984385.1 Crenuchus spilurus | reverse complement strand
AGGTGGAATTTACCACGACGTCCTGTAACATCGCGTAGCCTCGACTTGTGACGACGTCGTAAATTCCACCTTGCCCTCCAAGCATCGACGCGCGATCAATCGCTCGAATCGATTATACTCGAGCACACTTGAGAATAGTCGACTTCACGAAGAAGTCTCGTACCGTTCGAATGGAACTGATCTCTTTTTGGTAAGCTTGCCATGCTCTGAAGAAGCACTTCAGCTGATAAGAGTTCACACGAGCTCATATTAGCTAAGCTCGCTAACTAGCGCGCAGCTACGAACCTCCCGTTCCACCTTAAATGCTGCAGCAGTGTTCAGCTCCGATGCGCTACAATGTCCTGCAGCACCATTTAAGGTGGAATGGGGGGAAAACACTGCGCACACGAATATGAAGCTGTTTCATCATGTTTTCTTTTCTTTGATGATTGAAGTTATGTTTTCTCTTCTTGACGAGCATAAGAATGTTCCGCCATCTTAACAAATAAACCAAAAAACCTTTATTCTTGCTTCTCCTCCGTGTATTTCTTCTTATTGAGGTATATGTTTATTTTTTCTCCTGTTTTGTCAGCCAACGGTAAAACAAAGCTACAGCGCCATCGAATTTGAGTGGCCAATTCGTCATTACAACACAAACGGTTTTTGCCTCGTTTGTCCTTTTCGACCTACTGTAGAAAGATGGCGATGCAACATGGCGGCCTCAGTCGGTGTTCGACCCGCGACCAATGTAGATATAAACAGCTTATTCTAAGGTAAAATAATCAAACGACTTCTTAGTTTATAATGATTAGATGTGTTTTTAATCATTTTTATTAGTGATTATCTTAAATTCTGCTAAAAGATAACCTGAAATATTACATACTGTGCCTTTAATTGTGGTACAGATCAATTAAGAGCAATACCTTGTGCACCCGCCACTGTAACAGTGTTCTGTACAGTAATCTATGTCTTATTTATTTTATATTATGCAGTGCAGGGCATTCTGTCCTGAATCAGTTATCTGATGATATGCAGTGTGAATCACAGTAATAAAACACTGGCTGATATATCATAAGATACTGTCCATCAAAACAGCAGCCTCATTAATCACTCCTTTCAACAACACTACTGAAACTGTGCCTGAGGTCATGTAGGGGTCAGGACACACGATTCCAAACAGTGACCTCTGACAGTGACAATAAACCACAGCTCAGACAGGCTTTACCTCAGCCATTAGTCAAAAGAGCAACTGAACTGGCCTGCTGCTCTGTGGGTGTAAAGAAAGAAAGTGAGAGTGAGAGACAAAAAGAAAGAGAAAAAGAGCTGGATGATGCATCAGTTGGCTGCTCTCTGAATCTCTCTCTCTCTGCTTCTGTTACACACAAACACTCACAGGTTCCTGACGAGATCCAGAGGGACAAGGCTGGGGCTGGTCGTGAATAGTGATGCCCATCTAATCTAAACCCGCTCTCTCTCAGCCATCTCAAATACCTGCTCAGCCTGTCCCCTCTGGACCCCCGGCCTTTGTTTCTTCTTGGCATGAGCCTATAATCTCGCCTCTACAGTTATTCAGAATTCAGAGTCCACCCAAAAGCAATCAAAGTCTCATAAATCGACAACAGCGATGTGACCAGCATGCACGTTATTAATCAGATTCACTCAGGACGTGTGCTGAGTCAGTGCCTAAGCAAGCGTAATACTGCACATGTCTTATCTTAATCTTATTTCCTCACTAAGTGATCAATCAATTGATTTCCTGACCAAAAAATGTAAAAACGAAATGATATTAAAAATCTCAGCATATATTTTGTGCTCAGATGCCAGCTTATAAAGCCTTTAAAGGGGTAAAACATATGAAAAACTCACTTTTCAGTCTTTTTTGCACATATATTTGGGTATATGGAGTGCCTACCAACCCACAAACTGTGAAATAAGATAACCTAGTCAGCTTATGTGGGTGTCCTCGATCTGAAAACATGACATTTTGTCAAGCCATTCAGATTTGGCTCCCCTTCTGATGTCATAACTCCACCCACAGTTTGAGAACTCAGCTATGCCGGTTCATTTTGTTTAAGGAGAGAAAGCTAAGCATGGGAACTTCTGAACAGAGGCTATTTCTGTGCGATAGCTACTTTGTGCCTGACTGCTTTTGAACTGGGTTGGTACCTAAAAATTAGTTCTTAAAAGTAAGATTAATACTGACAAGGTGGGCCGCTGTTTAAAATGTAAATAAAAAACAGAATGCAATGATTTGTAAATTTCAAAGACCCGTATTTTATTCACAACAGACCATAGAACACATTTCAGATGTTGTGTCATGAAAAATGTGAACTAATTTAGAAATCACAGCAACACATCTCAAAAAATTTGCACAGGGGCAACAATACAAGGTGTACTAATAAGCTCGAGGACCATTTTGCAACTAAATCACATGACTCTATAAAAACAGAACGTTCCTCAAAATAAAATTGGGAATACTTTTTCAATATTCGACCGTTTACAGTACATCATATCATCTAAAGATTCAGTGTCTGGAGAATCTCTGTGCACAAGGGACAAGGCTGACAGTTATTATGGGATGCTTGTGATCTTTGGGCAATGGCTGACAGATTGCAGTGCCACATAAAATAATAATTAATATCATGAAACAATTCATTGTTTAATTCAAAAAAACGTAAACTGTCACATTTAGAAACTCTGAAATTATTGAAAAATTTCATTTCAGGTTTGAGCAAATTACGTTTCAAAGAGTATCAACATTAAAACTAATGAATGAAAATATTTGACAGTTTGCCTTTTCAAAAAAATGATCAGCACAGTTTTTTCACAATAGTCTGTTTTATGGATGCATTAGTACAACACTGCTATCTAGCAGTCAGGAGTTTAAACACAACACAAAGGTACCGATGTCTTCCAACAAACTTTGTATGTAAATACTCAAGTGTATCAATATTTTCCAACAATCCTACATTCCTCACATGACTATAGGATAGATGTTTAGTTAAAAACCTTTCCTGAGAATGTTATTATTGTCTGATGTTTTGTAACTCATCCTCAGGTTTACAGCAGACAAACAGCAACATTCAGAAATGTTTGATTGTATAGCTAGCTATCTAAGTTGACATGCTAATTGGCAATAATTCAAGGATTCAAGGAAACTTTATTGTCATTTGTATCACAAGTAGAACATGAGGTGGAACGAAATTACATTACATTACATTACAATACATTACAATGTATTTAGCGGACACTTTTATCCAAAGCGACTTACAATAGTATAAAAGTACAAATGTGAAAAATACTAAAGTTCAATAATTAACATTCCGATATCAAATGCTGAGTGCATATCAGTACTCATGGGGAGTATTTGGGATCACTAGAGCAGGTGCTCTTTGAAGAGCTAGGATTTTAGGAGTTTCTTGAACCCAGTGAGGGACACCTCTGCTCTAGTGGTGGTAGGCAGCTTGTTCCACCATCTGGGAACTACTGAGGAGAACAGTCTGGATTGCTTTGTGTGAATGTTAGGCAAAGCAAGGCGATGTTCAGTGGAGGAGCGCAGCGACCGTTCTGGGACATAAGCTTTTAAGGGCGAGTGTAGATAAGGGGGAGCCTGCTCTGTCATCACCTTATAGGTGATCGTGCAGGCTTTGTGTTTGATCCGGGCAGCAATCGGAAGCCAGTGTAGCTCAATGAGCAGTGGGGTGACATGTGCCCATTTTGGATGGTTAAAAACCAGCCGTGCT
>BRDA01054119.1:2897-7897 GCA_036984385.1 Crenuchus spilurus | reverse complement strand
TCAAGGTACCCAAGGACACCTTATACGTAAAATAAAAGCAAATAAAAACAAAAATAAAGACAAAAACAAGGCATTTCAGATAAAATGCTAAAATTAAGCATACATTAAACAAGAGTAGTAGAAAGAGTCAAGTAGTCCTAAACAGTTATTCTGAATAAAGGTTAATGTCCCGTTTGATAGACCTCTTTAAAAAAGTATGTTTTTAACTGAGATTTAAACATTCGCCTCTTTCACAATTCCCAGCATGCAACGCGCAAACAGCAACATCCGGTTCACCATTTTCTCTTGTTTATGTCTGTGCCGGCTACGCTACATACACTGTTTACAACTTTATTTGGTAAGTAAATACTTACGTGACATCTACTAGCTTTTGTAACTATATGCAGATAATATGTCTTTGGATATTAAACAGGGTTGGTACTGGCTCATGAAACCTGTTAGCCATTGTGGCTAAGGGGCTTAAAACTTTCTTAGCCACATAAGGATTTAACAGCTACCTGTGGTGAAGACAGTTAGCCAAAGTAGCCACGCTTTAGCCACAGTTAGCCAGTCTTAGCCACAGGCACTTACATGTATATGTATATCATATCAGAAAACCATTGGTGTAATAGATTTCTGATCACATTTACAGATATTTATAGATGTTTACTCTCTGTAGGGCAAATAAGAGTGATAAAAATGGAAAATATAGAGCAACAATTGAATTCAAAATAAAAAATTTTCATGTGTGCAGCTCTTTGTTGACTTGTTTATTTATTCCAGAGACAGTCTCTCACAAGCCTGGGAATAACTGTGTACGACTGTGGTGACTCTGACCATGTTTACTTACATAAGTTTTGTTGAGTGCAAACCATGTTGGGTTATCCTGAGTGCAGTTTCAGTTTGTCGCCATAAAATACTATCAATGAACGCACAGAATTATGGGATACTTATCAAAACTTATCAACCAATCAGCATTTAGAGACCCACCTATCTCATTAATTATTCAGCGGTTATTTTCCTGACGATGTTGCTTCAGGCTATTTCGGGTGTTTACGGAGCAGCAGATAAACTCAAGATGGCGGACAGCTGGCGGAGTATTGCCGGATTTTGTGATTTTCGTGGCGATTTGAATTCGCCATGTGTTAGAAAAATGCTTTTAGCCAGCGTGGCGTACTGATGTCATGTTTTCCTCGCCACACGCTGTCTGAGTTCGCCATTGGCAACGTGGCGAGCGGCCAGCGCGAACCCTGTTAAATATCATATCTTGTTGTGTCAACTTGTATTTTTAATTTATTCAGTGGGTTTTTAGTGTAAACACGTTGTTGCAAGCTACCGTGTTGCATGCTATCAATACTAAGCTACACTACTAGCGTAGCTGGCACAGACATAAACAAGAGAAAAACAAGAGAAAATGGTGAACCGGATGTTGCCGGTTGCGCGGTGCATTCTGGGAATTGTGAAAGGGGCGAATAGAGAATTGATATTATGAAGGTCCTGAGGAAGAGAATTCCAGAGGTGAGGAGCAGCATGGCTAAAGGCTCTGGACCCCATAGTAGAAGAACGAATGATAGGTACAGTGAGAAATAAAGATGAAGAAGATCTGAGAGTACAGGATGTTGGGGAATGAGGACGTTTTTTACAAATATCAACATTTTCTTGTGATACATAAGAATGTTAGCATGTCCAGTTCTAACGTTCTCAGCTCTTTGTCTGAGTATAAAACAGCAGTGTATGAGGATGAATTAAGTCAAATTAAACAGTGTTATTATATGTATCACCCTTAGACTTAACACCGAGCCGCCATAACATTAACTGATTTGCTAATATGGCTGTTGAACCAACATGTGCCACCAAACCGCTCTGTCACGGACTCCTCAAGATCACGGAAGGTGTTCTGTGGTATCTGGCATCAAGACCTTTACGTTGTGAGGTGGAACAGACAAATATTGGACTTGCTGTTCCAGCACATCTCTCAGGAGCTAAATCAGATTGAGATCTGGGGAATTTGAAGGCCTATATAAGAGTATGTACTGACCACTGCTGACCAGGAGCATCACACAAACCTTTCCACTTAAGAGATGCTCTTAACCAACTATGATTACATGGTCCTTGACAAAGTGTCATATTTTTCTCCAGCATCCACAATGTCATCTAAGAGGATCAAGTGTTTTCTGACTGTCTGAGATATCCCTGATCTTCACAGGTACTGCTGTTATAAGATAATGTTATGAGATTATCAGTGTTATTTATTTCATCTCTGTGTGGTTTTAATGTTGCAGCTGATCGATATACAAACAGGTAAAAAAATAAAGTTGTGTATACATTTACTGACCACTTCATTAGCTACACATACCTTGTAATTACACTTACTGTCCATTTAAACAGCTACACCTGCTGTACAGGTGCACTTCTACAAAGCCAGTACTATTTGGGTGGCATATCATTCTCAGCACTACAGTGACACTGATGTGGTGCTGTGTTAGTGTGTGTTGTGCTGTTACAAGTGGATGAAACACAGCAGAGCTGCTGGAGATTTTAAACACTATATTATCTGACTGTAAACTTTTAGATATACAGTGGCCTGCAAAATTTTGAGCCCTGTTAGTCAAAAAGACTGTTACTGTGAACAGTTAAGCTAGTTGAAGATGAAATGATCTCCAAAAGACATCAAAGATGAAACACTTTTCCACATTTAAAACAATATCAGTGTATTATTTTGGTTTTGTACAATTTTAGAATTAAAAAAGGAAAGAATTACCTTGCAAAAGTATGGGAACCCTAGCAGATTTGAGACAGATAACTTTGACTGAGGTCTCAGACCTTAATTAGCCTGGTAAGGTTATGGCTTGATTATGGCAAGACTAATTTAACTTTGTCCCAAAAAACAGCAGCCATGGGTTCTTTTAAGCAGCTGCATAGCACTCTGAAAATGAAAATGGTTGAGGCCCACAAAGCAGGAGAAGGCTATAAGAAGATAGCCAAGTCTTTTCAGGTTGTCATTTCCTTAATTTGAAACGCAATTAATACGGCAGTTAACAGGAACAGTGAGGGTCAATATGTGGTCTGGAAGACCAAGAAAAGTTTCAGAGACTTCAGGATTGCTAGGAAGACAAATCAGAATACCCACTTGACTGTAAAAGACCTTCAGGAAGATTGAACAGACTCTGAAGTTGTGGTTACACTGTTCTACTGTCCAGTGACACCTGCACAAATATGACCTTCATCAGAAGAAAACCTCTCCTGCGTCCTCACCACAAAATTCAGAATCAGAAGTGTTTAAACTCATTTAGACAAGTCTGGGGCATTTTGGAAACAAGTCTCAGGAACCAATGAGGTTGAAATAGAACTCTTAGGCCACATTGAGCAACAGTACATTTGCAGAAAACAGGGCACAGAACTTCATAAAAAGAACCTCTCCAATGGTTTGGGGAACATTTCATGGATAGAGGGAAGAATGGATTCAATTAAATTCCAGCAAATTCAGGAAACAAACATAACACGTCTGTAAAAAAAGCTGAAGTTGAAAGGAGGATAGCTTCTTCAAACAGATAATGATCCTAAACACACCTCACAATCCACAACAGACACCTCAGAATGCACAAACTGAAGGTTTAACCAGGACCCTCACAGTCCACTGATCTGAACATCACTGAAAATATGTGGATAGACCTCTTGGTTGGCTACAAAAAGTGTTTACATTTGCCAAATGGGAGCTGCTAGCTACTAACTATGCAGGGTGACCAAAATTTTCCTTTTTGAAAATGTAAAAGATGAACATTTAAACTGTTTTTGCTTAAAATGCAAAGGAAATGTGTGATCTTTAACTTCATGCCTTTTGGAGATCATTTCAGCTTCATCTGTTTACAGTGACATATATTTTGACTGGGGTGTCCAATCCTTTGTTAAACTTGACTTTGTTGGTCCCCTGTGTAGCTCATCTGTTGCTGCTCAGTTTGTTTAGACCATTCTGTAGCCATTCATTGGTAGTCACAGGGCACTGCCCACAGTATCTTGTGTTGGCTGGATAGTTTTGGTTGGTGCATTGTTTTCATGAAGTACTGGCCACTTCATTAGGAAACTTTTGAAAAGCACAGCTTGTTGAAAGATATCTTGGTTGTGTATATGCTTGTGGTCAAATGAGCCCTTTCATTGCAAGTGATCTATCACTATTCCTGCAATGATGCTGAATCATCAGCTTCTAGTGGTTTGTTTTGCAGTCTACACAGTAGAATGTTGTGTGAAGAAAAGCTCTGGGTAAGATTCCTGGCCTGAATTTCTCTCCCAGTTCACTCCTGCTTACTGCTATTCCATCACAGTAAGAGCCAATACTAGTCCTCGGGGACTCTTGTTATGGTGGACATGTGGTACAGCATGTGGATTTGCTCAAGGTGATTGCTGTGATGCCCATTTCTTCTGCCAAACTTGCTAAGAGCTCTTTGGGGCACTGCTTAGTCTGAACTAAATGCTGAATTTAATCAGCATTCAGCCAAAGAATTCATAAAAATTATGATGATGAATTTCATATAAAGAAAGGATACCAAAACAAAACCAAGTTCATGCTAATCCACAAAATTTTAAATTTGTAATTTTTTTTAACAGTATGAAAATTTAAGCATTAGCCCATTCAGTTTGTTTTACTTCTGAGCCTAAACCACACATTTCAGTAAACTTAGAATGAGTTCTGATATTGATTCCCTTGAATAGTAATTATGATATATACAGTATACAAACCGGATTCCAAAAAAGTTGGGACGCTATACAAATTGTGAATAAAAACTGAATGCAATGATGTGGAGATGGCAAATGTCTAAATGAGTCTAATTTGAAAACTAGACAGTAGATACAACATAATACTTATTTTATAACTGTAAACGGTAGAGGTGTAGTAACGTAAGTCAAAAATAAGTGTTAAACATATCGCAGGGTTGAAAAAACCTTAGGCCAAACATATGACATATATAGTATTAATGATAAGTTCCCTTAGTTATAGTCTTGAGTAAGATTCAAATGACTTTACA